>PYAF01002692.1:10391-34273 GCA_007407185.1 Glycine tomentella | reverse complement strand
TCACTTAATGCTTAACTTACTGAAGATTACTAAGGAATTAGAATTGGAGTGTGGGTTAAAGAACTAAGTACATGAGGAATCAAGGCTTAGTCAACTTTAGAAAACGCATTAGCTAAATAGCTTAGATAAGTGAAGATAGTGAACAATACATTTCCATTGAAAGAAGCATCATGTGTGGGTTGCCCTAGCTACATCTCTTTGTATATCATTATCCCTCCAGTTACTTGTTGATATTAATTTACTTGTTTACACTTTACTTTTAATTTAATTGCCACACACACCACAACACGCAAACATTATTCTTATTTATTTCGTATCCAACTTATCGATTAAAATTATAGTCTATTTGGTCAAACAATCCTCGTTGGGAACGACAAATCCCTTCTTTTACCACTTTATTACTTGTACGACCGGTATACTTGCCGAGTTCGCAACAGCATATATGTGGCATATAAAGGTGTTTTAGTGTCTTTAAATCCTCGGAAGATTCCCTGCATTGCTAACGTCAGAAGAGCTGCAGGAGCACCAAGGGACCTCAATGTCAGGTAGTTATGTGCATGGTTTAGCATAGGCGAGTCCTGTATAAATATTATGTACTATTTAGCAATCATCCATAACGCTGGTACAAGGTCCAATCACTCAAGGAACAAGTTAAAATAAATGTCAAACTGCTAAAATGTAAAAAGAAACATTCTAAGTATTTCTATAAAAGCACTTACTGAGTTTACTCCCATGAAGTTCAATAAAGGTTTTGCAGCAGATATCAGGAACATTGCCTGTATGAGGCCAAATATTCCACCAATAACTAATGCTGATGAAGCAGAAGGAATATGCCTTCTCTTATTTTCAACCTTAACTATATTGAAGTTAATACCAACCAAATCTGATTTTTCAACATTTCCACTTGTGTCTGACCAGAAAAAAAAGGAAGGGTTCAATTCAAAATGTGCCATATATAGAACTTCTGTTATTGCCAGTTCTGTTGAGCAATAAGATGTTACTCCAAAAGATACCTTTATTATGTGGTATTAGTTCTTTTATTTCAGCATCTATAATTGGACCTGCTTCCAAGCATTCACTCTTCTCTAATTGGGACCTGTAGGTATCAACAATTTTATTTTTGTCGACAAATGTTAATTGTTAGTATTGTTAGTTTTATGTTAGCAAGGGGATTCAAACCCGTGACCTTTCACCTCTTCCCTTATTATTTCACCAGTAGACCAACCTTATATCTCTTGTAGGTATGAACCAATAATATTCAACAATAGATAAGATGGCATATGACAAACTTAGATTGAGAAATATGTCTATTGTCTATACTAATAGAAAATACCTATTTGACCAATAAAATGCTGTGCCAACCAGTGAAGCAATAGGGTCAGCTGTCAAAGCCATTGCTGAAGGCAATGCAATTGATAATATTTCACGACGGAGATTGTCAGATTTGAAAACTAGTCTGCAGTGAGATGAAAATAAGGAATTATCAGTACAATTACTCAGTGAAAAACTAAAATCAATTTGGTTAAAGCCTCCCTAGTGACTACAAAACAACAAATGCGTTCCTCTTAAGAACTAAGCACTCGGCAAGGGAGGGGGATAGTGGAATTGAAATTGTCACCATACCGTGAAACTAATGTCATTCAAATTTAATAAATGAAAATTTTCAGAGGAAAAAAATTAGGGCTTAAATGATACTGTGTATTTTTTTTAATGAACAAAATACTAAATATTTTACCAAAACATTTGGATTTTTCAGGAAAACAAAAGGAAGAAATTTGTCTAAATTTACTCATTTGAAATGCTATTAAATCCTACCTAGCGTCTTTAAAGAAATTGAAAATTGGAATTCTCCTCCCATTTGCTGACGAATAAAGACTATCTTTGCCAGCCATCTTATCTAGGATGCCAAACGCGATGCTTAGGAAATCACTGAACAGAAGTAGAAGAGAAATTCAAGTCAAAGAAATAATATGGTGTTTGGTGGCAAACGATATGGTGTGCCGTTGTTTTTTTTTTTCGTCAGCAACAAAAGAATTTTTTTAATTGCACCAGAGGTGCTGAAACATTTACACAAAGGATTGAGATGCAGCCAACATGGCTATAGAATAACACAGGAATTGTGGAAAATAAACCCCCTACCCGAGAAACAACTAATAGCTGTCCACCAACAACAAACTATTTCCTAAGCATGAAAAACCAACCACATGCTAGAAAACGAATCTTTACCTATACAACTTAGAATTTGCATATAAAATGATACGTACTCTAAGAATCATAGTAAATCAATTACCACACCTCCTAAATAACATAGCATCTCAACAAATAGCCAAAGAAATACCCGAGTCCACTTGCCATTGTTGGAAAGAGACATCAAAATCACTTTGATATGCCTTTAACCATGACCACATATGAAAGAGGATTTTATGTTATAAATTATCTTCAATTAGTACTTGCTCTTTAAAAATTATCTTATTCCTTTGATGCCATAAATTCCATACAATGGAACTCCAACCAACTTCAAAAATATGTTGTGCCGTTGTGTTTTGTATTGAGAAGAAAAGAAATGGTGTGATTTTTAATCAATGATGTTGTGAGAGATTTATATGAAGATATAGTGTTTGTTTCTTGGTCTTGGCTTGCTCAATATGACAAATCCTTCCAAATTTACTTTGTTCAATGGGTGAGTAACACTAGTGCTTGCTTGAATGGACCTTTGGGGTAACATAAGTTGTGGTGGGAGTTGGCTGGAATTGATGGTGTGATGCGCATGTTGCTGTCTCGGGGACGGATGGAACTGCTGATTATTAGTCAGATTCTAGCTGCTGCCAGTGTAAGATGCAGCTCGTACTTTGGGGAGATGGCTCCAGGATTGGGCCAGACTTTAGTTTGGGTGTGGACTTATGGTTCTTGTATTATGCTTTGGTGGTTCTATCTCAGGGGTTATTCAGTATTTAAACCCATATGTTATATATATATATATATCATAACCCCTTTTATGTTTACTCCACCTTTTGTATTTATTATATATAAGATATGCTAGGTGAAGTTTTTTTATAATCACTTCTAAAAGTCTAAAAAAAGACAAGAAGACAATAAAAAGAAAAAAATAAGATGAATTTTTTCATAAGTAAAAATAAATTTTCCATTAGCTAATTTTGAGAAGCTTATTAATATAGTTTTTCTAAAAAATGATATGATATATACAAATAAGCTAATGAAGAACTCATTTTAGTTTATGGAGAAACGGATTTCATATTTCTCTTCTTATTTTCTTTTTCTAGAAATGTTTCTAGATAAGTTTGCATCTAAACAAGTTTTATACTTATGTACCTTCTTTTAATATAATCTTTTTTGCCCATTTAAAATATATATATTTATCCATGTACCAATATTATTTGATCAATGAGTTTTATTTTTTTAACTTTGAATCCTTATAAATATTTCTTAATTTTAATTTCATATTTAATTTAATAATTATCTCAAAAAAAATCTTTTCCAATCATCTTAATTAAATTAATTTTTTTCTCTTTATCTGTATACTTTATTTTTTTAAAATTTCTTATATCTTTCAATTTATCTATTTTACCTTCATTTCTAATTTTTATTTCAATAATTTATTAAAACAATTTGTTAATAATTAAAAAAAATCTTGCAATACAATATAAATTATTTATCATAAATTTAATATATAAGTTATATATTAACAAATATTTATATATTAAAAATTTAGCTATATAAAATAAATATTTATTAAAGCTTAGTACAGGGAGGGAGAGGGAGGCACGGTAGTATTTTTGTCTAAGGTGATATTCAATCTTTTTATGGCTTTTATCTCCATGCGTTTGATACATCCAAGGACGATAGATACTGCAGGGAGGCAGCTCTAGACAATTACTGCTGGAGAGGATCCGCATCCATCTAGTTTCCGTATTTGAAATACTCTGTTAAGTCATGATGTTATGTCCGTTTATTAAGGCTTTGTTTGAAAATTAGAAAGGAAGGAAAAGGAAAGAGATTCAATAGGAGGGAAAGGGATGGAAAGATATTCAAGAGGAGAGGAAGAAAAAGAAAAGGAGAAAAATGAAGAAAGTTTATTCCTCTTTATTTGGAAGTTAAAAATATATTAAGAAAAGAAAATTGAGAGTTAATAAGATGTTAAATGTGAAAATTATATAATTTAAATATAAAAATATATTAAAAATATATTTTTATATATTTTTGAATTTGTAATTGAGATAAAATAATAATTTTATTTATTTTTTCTTTAAAAACTCCCAAATCGGGGAAATTGGAAGAATACAGAGGAGTTTTAAAAATCTTCAAATTCTTTTCCTCAAAAATTAAAACTTCCAAAAAAAGAGGTATTACTATCAAACCTTTATCTTCCCTCCCTTCTCCTCTAAAATCCATCTCCCAAACAAAGCCATACTTCCTAAATAATATTCAGAAAAGAAAAAATGCTGATGCATACAAAAAAATTTCTCAAATATTCTTGCTCTCTTGCTCTCAAATACTCTTTGTTTGTTTAAAAAATCATTTTTCATTCATTTTACAAATAATTATTCGTACTAATATCATTACAGTCCGGAAAAATCAAATATTTTAAACCAATCAATCAATTAGATGAATAACATTGAAAACACGCTTACAACGCAACATCGATAAAAACATGTAACGAGGACAAGGTTATGAACAAAGTAAAACAAAGTTAAAAAGACTAGAGTGTGAAGCATTTGTTGACAGATAATTATGATAACCGGCAAATTTCAGCTATATGAATGCAATATCTAAAATTCACAATATTGACATCCCACACAAGAATATAACACTTGCTCAGCAAAAACCCATTCAAGGCATACAACTACAACATATCCTGAAATGGCAGGATGTCCTTACATTTCATAGTGTAAATACCCGGGATCTAAAATGACCAATTGTATCCATGTCCCACCTAAATCTCCTTCAAAACCTCCCGAAGATTATTTTAGAAAGAATTGGAAAAAGAAGAGCAGTTTGCTTCAACTGCTGAGATAATAATAAGGAGGATTCATTCATGAATGTATACAAAAATCTTAAATTAGAAATTCTGTGTAGGCAAATTTAAATAGTTGGCCTCTTACCACAAGCCAATGAATTTCCACCAAACTCCTCCTAGTCCTAGCCAGATTATAATGTTGACAATACTAATGAGGAATCCATAGCCCCACCACTTAGCAAGGGGAACATAGTTGGCACCGAAAAACACAGGTGCTGATCCAATTCCATAATGAGTAAGGCCACCCATAAGGTTGGAGAGGAAGGACAGCACTATGGCTCCAAAGAATGGCGGAGTCCCCAGAGCAGTAGCCACAGACAAAAATGCAGTAAACATGGCACCAATATGAGCAGCTCCACTCGCAAAGAAGTAATGAGAGTAAAAGTAGAGAAGGACTAGAATTCCAAAAGATAATTGCCATGATAGACCCAATCCACCGACAAACTGCATAAATAAATAATGACATTAGCAAATCATTTCATTAAAAAAATCAAGGAATATCATATATTATTCAAATAATTTCTCAAATATAAAATTTTATAAACACATGCATGCTGCACAATGCAAATTTTCCTCTGCTGAGCATTTTCAGGCACGTGAGTACATGCCACAAATCTGAAAGGTGCCCATGATACAAGGTATGCACGTAAATATTATTGCCATTGAAGATCATTTCTTCAGTGGCAATTATCATGCGTTGACAATGAAGGTGACGTTCCAAAGCAGAGAAATGATCAATATGCATAATGAAGACTATTCCAAGAGATTACACAAGCAAACTGGTCAATCATTACATACTAGAGGCAAGTATGTCCAATAATCATATGCAGTTGGTCAAAAGCTTGATTAGCTTCAGCATATTTCAAAACACAAAAAAGGTTTCTGGGTTTGGTTGGTTTGGTCAAACGACTAGAACAATTTGATTAGATAATGATAAAATGAAACTTATTCTAAAACAAAAAACCATGCATTCACAATTTCACCCCAAAGAACAGATAAAAGGCAAAAGAGTTAAACATCAATTATCAGGAGAAGCATAATGTTAAATGAATATTAGCCAGCAGATGAAAACAGAAAAAAATACCTTGACTACAGTTTGACTGAACCAAGAAATGAGACCATATTTGTTCAAATAGCCAGCCATTGCTATGAGGGCAGCAAACCATGTGAGGGTATCCCAGGCAACTCCTTCAGCTAAGCACTCCTTCCATGTTACAACCCCAGTGACAAGAAGTACAGATAATCCAAGAATTGCAGCAGATACAGCATCAATGTTAAGAAGTCCTCCAAATACCCAAAGTCCCACCTGGTGTGTGAAAGAGAACAGGTTACAAAACAATCAAAGATTCTTCAGCGTTTAAAGTACCACATACTATTCGCCTTATTTAGACACAAGGCATACAACAATACAGCTACTACTAAATGATTGTTTTCACAGATCAATAAGAAGCTGAAAGTAACCAGGGGGCTCACAACTAAACAAAATTAAAAATGGCAAGATTAGTCATGACCAATGTTTGATATTTCCATTGACTTGGATGAAAAGAAAATGCACATATGTCCTATGATCAGCCTAGCACTGAGACTGAATGTTCAACAAAACTAAGGACAGAAACCTCTAGCACAGATTAGAAACCAAAGCATGCTATCATATACAGCTAACATTAAGTTCAAAAAGTAAATACTAATAAAATAAGCAAAAAGTTTGGAGTTGAGTGACCGAAGGAATTCCCAAGGACCAACTCTGCAAATAGATTGGCATTTTTTAAGAAGAGAACTTTAATGTGCAGTCACATTTCGAAAACTACATTTGAAATCCCAAGCCCTTTATGAGTGACTGGCAATCTAAGACTGTCAGGAACCAAATCAACAGACTCATCCCATCACAAATAACAGAGTTGTTAATGCTATCAAACCTTCGACAAATATAGCTCCAAATTAGTTGATTCAATTTCACAATATTGCACAATGCACGTCTAAGGCTTTGTTTGGGAGTTAGGAGGGGAAGGGAAGAAAAGAGATTCAAGGGAAAGGGCGGGGAAGAAAAGGAAGGAAAATGAGGGAAGTTCATTCCTCCTTGTTTGGGAGTTAAAAATATATTAAGAAAGAGAAATTGAGAGTTAATAAGATGTTAAATGTGAAAATTATATAATTTAAATGTAAAAATATATTAAAAATATATTTTAATATATTTCTGAATTTGTAGTTGGAGTAGGATAGTAATTTTATTACTTTTCCTTCTAAAAACCCCCAAATCGGGGTAGCAACAATTTTAATGATTTAGAGAAATTTAGAGGAGTTTTAAAAATCCTCAAATTCTTTTCCTCAAAAATTAAAACTCCTAAACAAGGAGGTGTTACTACCCAAACCTTTCCCTTCCCTCCCTTCTCTAAAATCCCTCTCCCAAACAAAGCCTAAGTGTAGTGTTTAGTCCACAGTCCACACACACAACAGAGTAGATTCATCTATTCTATTAATAAAACCACTTTTAAAACACATCACTCTCTTCATGAAAAGTTATGTTCAATTTTGTCCTAGCTACAATATATAAAACACCCACATGTTACATTCTACAAATTACTACAAAACACTACTCAGAACAACAAATCCAATTAAATTTGATTTGATTACCGTGAGAAACAGAGTAGCAGTCATGATCTTCTCATTGGTCGTCATGGGCCCCATCTTCTCCAACTTCTCCTTCGCAAGCTTAGGTGCATCAGGACTACTCTTCAGTGTCGGCGGATATATAACATACAAAATCAAAGGCACCAACACCAACGACGCCAAGCCAGGCACAATTGCGGCTTTAGCCCAATCCAACCACCCAATCGTCTGGTTAATGGAATTCTGCGTCAGAGTCACGCACAGCGGATTCGCCGCCATCGCCGTCAAGAACATAGCCGACGTAATCACGGAGGTCTGAAAGCACGTGAGCATGAGCCACGCCCCCAACCTGTGCTCCGTCCCGTCGCCAGCGTTGCTCCCGCAAGCCACGCATAGCGCCTTCACCAGCGGCAGGAAAATTCCCCCCGCCCTCGCCGACACTGAGGGAATCGCCGGCGCAAGAAGCGCCTCGCTGAAGACCAAGCTGTAACCTAACCCTAGCGAGGAGCTACCAAAGAGCTTAACGAATTGGTACGCGACGCGGTTTCCGAGGCCGGTTTTGATGAAACCCTTGGCGAAGAAGAAGGCGAGGGCAATGAGCCAGGGGATGGGATCGCCAAAGCCGGAGAATGCGGCGGCGAAGGGTAGGGTTTTGGTGAGAACGGAAACACCTAACCCTAATATTGCTACCGCGCCAAGAGGCAAGGGTTGCGTTATAATGCCGACGATTGTGCCTAGGAAAATCGCGAGTAGTTGCCACGCGTTGCGGTTCACGCCGGCGGGAACCGGTGAGAACCAGAGGATTACTCCCGTCGCGATGGAGGCTATTAGCGGTTTTATGGCAGCGCCTTGCCATGGCTGTACCGGAGCCGGTGACGGAGCCGGCGCCGGAGTGACGGAGGCAGCGGAGGCTCTGACGGTTAAAGCGGAGGGTTTGCGAGTGGAAACTAGGTTTGGTTTTTTGAGTGAGAAATTTGGGAATGAAGAGATTGAAGCGTGGAGGTTTGGTTTGAGTGAAATGGAAATGTGGCGGTTTGGTTTGAGTGTGGCGGCGGTGTTGCGGCGGAGACGGAGGAAGGGGAGGGCGGTGGTGGTGAGTGCAACGGAGGCCATGGTGGGAGGGAGTGGGATCTGGTGAGGTGGCGGTGTTGGGGATTAATAGAGTGGCAGCATGTGATGTGATTTGATTGTGGGGCGTTGGATTTGGATTGGACGGTGGAGATTGGGTGTGGAATATGCGGCTTTGTTTATTGGTGAGGAACTGGTGGCTTCGATGGGATATAACTTTGTGATTGACGTCTGAGATGTCGATATCTCCGCCACAAAAAAGAGTAAAATAGAGAGAGGGAAAAATTATTGAGATTTCATTGTGTTCTGTTGAGAATGACACGTGGTGGGATGTGAATGGGAGATCGTCCACGTCGGATTGATGCTTTTGGTGAAGTGAAGTTAATGAACACGTGGTAATGGAGACTATGGCATGGCTCGAGCAGAGAAGATGAAGTTCTTTGTTGCGTGTGAGTTAACGCTTTGGGCTTTTCGTGCGTCTAAAAGGGCAAAAAGAAACTACTTACAATGCAGAACATAAAAAATCCAACACTCAAAAGTCACTACTAATGCTCGGAATCAAATAAAGGGACGGAATTAATGTAATGTTATACAAATCGGTTTCATGATTAATTTGATCGAAGTAATAAATTATTGGTCTACTCAATACGTCGATAATTGATTTGGTTTGATTCAATTTATATTAAAAAATTTAAAATTATATCATGTATGTGTATATAATTAATATTATTTAATTAAAAAAAATTTATTTATAGTTTCATACTCAAAAATTCAAAATAATAATTAAAGTATTAAAGTTAATAACACAAATAAAGTATATTAACAATAAAAGATAGGGTAAATAAAAACTACCTAAATTAAAACACAAGTCTAATTTGTAATAAACAAAATGAGTTAGAGCCCATTTCGAAATGTAAAATGGAAACTGAAGAAAGCAATAAAAGCAGTACATGAAACAACATCATCGATCTAGACTGATTAGGCCCAAATAAGCAAAAGCCCTAATGTCCAATATACATAAGTCTATCTTCTTGTTGCGCTTGTGCCTCTTCCTACTAGTCTACTACGGTGTTACCCCCTTCCTCTTCCTCTTCGATCATCACCGCTTTAGAATGCGACATTGTAGCTGAAGTTCGACCCCATTCAGGTTGTCGATGAGAAGTGACGACGACAACAAGAAGCGGTAATTGTTTTTGCCTTTCTGATTTCTGTTTTTGTGACAACGGTGGCAATGACTGTCGAAGTGTGTAACATAAAGCGACAACGTGGTGGGCTGGTGCCTAATGGCGTGATGGTAGTGACGATCGAAGCGTGAGAGCGTGAAGGAGTAAAGCACTGAAGTGTGAGATCGGGTTTCAAAAATCGTCCAGTTCACTGGTCGTCGCAAAATGGGCCAGGTCATCCCGGAACAAATGCACAACCGTTCCAAAATCAAACCGGCCTGGTTATACCATCGGGTACCGGTAGGACCGGTCTGAGCGGCCGATTTAGACCGATTTTCATAACACATGGTTCATCAAAAGTAGATAGAAGGAGTAGTCCTTTTATTTTATTTTGAAAAATATGATGAATGTATACCTATTTTAGGATATTTTAGGGTGTATTGATAGAAGAAAGACATGATAAAAAAATAAATGAAGAAAATGATAAAATGATGCAATAAAAAAAAAGGTTTCTTCTTATAGGATATATATATATATATATATATATATATATTTCCTAAATTATTGTTTAGTGTAACTTGGCATAGTTTAATTAAATAGGACATAAATAATTAAAATTTATTTATATTTGAGACAAAAATAAATATTGTTTAGATTTGAGATGAAAGAGAATAATGAATATGAGATATAAAATTAGAGTTTAAAAAATAATAAAAATAATATGAAAATAAGATTTTAAATAAAACTTACTATCAATAATGATATTGTAAAAAAAAGATCTCTAATGATAGAATGAAAATAAGGGTGGTGTATTGGATTAGAATTTTAAAATACTATTTTATCATAATAATTTACAAGATTTGAAATGACTTTATAATTTTATAAGATTTAAAAGGATCATTTGAATTTTTAAAAACACATTCAAAGTTACAAGAATTAATAAAAAATAATAATGAGAAATAATGATGTTTGGACAAAAAAGTAAAACTAATATGTATTTTTTAATCTTTTATAGCTATATTGATTCTAGTTTTTTGTTCTCTTATACTAACATTTCCTATAATAGCATTTTCTTATTTTCACTTTTGAATTATTATAACTATTTACGATAAATTTAATGGCATGTTTAAATGAGATACAATAATACACGTATATTAGAAGAGAGTAGTGAAGGTGAAAAATTGGTACAAGGATTACTGAGTTATGTGGATGACGAAATTAAGGGGGATAGTCATGAAAATATTACTTCAAGTAGGTGATGAACATAATCAGTATAAGAAAAGTATGATTAGTCCTAGCACATAAGACAAACATTGATTTGATTTAGAAAACAAAGGAAAAACTCCATAGGGAATGAATATATTTGACTTTTTTTATTCTAAAAAATAGGAAAAATATATATGACACACCCATCTTGAATATCAAAGAAAAAAGAAAATATGTATGAAGAGAAAATAACAAATAGAAAAAGAAAGAAAAAAGTCTAGCAAAATCTCAAGGGATTGAATGATATTGTTTGATAGATATTTTATACTAAAAAGTCTAATGAAATTTATCGAAATATTTCTTAGAAAATAATCAATTAAAATTTGTATATTTTTTAATACTAAATGACTTTTTATAAATTATAAAAAAAATTGAATACCACCGGATTATGTTGTCTTTCTTAAAAAATCATAAAAATCTTAATTGAATACCACAAGAATTTTTTTATAAAAATATATTTTAAATTTTTTTTATTAATTGTGATATATTTAAAACGTTGAAACTTCAAAATACATAATTAGTTACATGTATAAAATATAAACTATATAATTAGTTACAGGTATAAAATATAAAAACATGTGTGCAAATCATAATAAATATATTTAATTAACAATGCCCAAAATTCAATTTTAGCTAAACAACTTTATTTAATTTTATTATCTCAAATCAAGTGTGCAAACGAAAAATAAAATAAAAGATAATAAAGTTAACTTTTTAAGGAAAAAGTCAAAAAAGAGCATGTAAAACATCGTTAAAGGGAATGAGATACTACCTCAAACAACACACCCAATAATATAAATTTTATGGAGCATATATATATATATATAATATTTAAATATTTACTGACATATCTTCTAACATATATTTATTAAAATTAATCTAAATCAAATATATTAAAATTAAAATAATATAAAGAATATTCTTATAAATTATAAAATATGAATTTAATACTTGTAAATAACAAGAGAAACTAAGATAGTTAAGTTATAAAAAGCAGGAATGGGAGTGTATTTAACAAAAACGGGGGTTGTAAAAAGTAAGTACCTTGTTTTTGTTTATATATATATATATATATATATATATATATATATTATTTTTAGACTGTTTGTAAATTAGAGTTAAGTTCGGAATAGAATTTTAGATTCTTGTATTCTATAAATAGTCATATAAATAAAAAGAATACATCTTTTTTTATAATCAACAATATCTATCTTTTTCTTATTATCAAAAATTTTTTTACTTAACTTTCGTATTCTAATCATCCTCCTTATCTTCTTACTCATTTATGTTTAAGAATATTTATGTAAGTTTTTATAATTATGATTTCTTGTCACTTAAGAGTTCAACATAAATCATATATTATTCATGTATGTATAATTTTTGAATTTCAGAATAACTTTATTATCTATAGAATATATATATATATATATATATATATTTCTTGGAAAAAATAATTGGGCCTTGGTTTAACACCTTGAGAATGATTTTCTGATTTATGTGTTCAATGTGTGTGAAAGACCCGAAAATTAACCATGGCTTCAACTTTGACTAGATTAAACTTTTTTATGGTTTGATTATTTTATTTATAATTTTTTTCTTTAAATAAGTCTTATTATTTAATTTTATAGTTACTAGATATCTCTTCACTAAAAAATAAAACAAATTTTATTGAAATATAATTTTATATTCAATAAGATGATTTAAGATTGAAGATGGATAGTCATTCATTTATATTATATATATGATTTAACATACATCCACTCAAAATTTAAAAGGCGTATATTAGCGATCAATACCTTTTCTATAAAATTAATATAGACCTTTCTACTCCATGATGTTTTTATTATGAAAAAAAAATGTCATGATGATTTGCAAAAATTAAATCCTGTGCCTTTCTTAATAATATAATAATTTCAATCACAGTACTATTTTTAATAAAAATAGAAAATAAAATTATTATTATTTATAGAAGTTCTTGCTTATGATGGTCGTAGTTTCCATCTCAAATTTTGTCAGTAATGTTTCGTTTGTTGTAATATTTCAGTTTATGTTAAGAGCTTGTTGATACAAGAAATTTTTTTAGTTCTCCAGAAATATAGTAGTGTTGAAAATATTTATTTCTCATGTTTGGTTTATTTTGAATAATAACATTCCCTGAAAATTAAATTATTTTCAGATATGTTTTGACAAAATTGTTTTAATAGGAATATGAGAATCTAACTTTCCTTGAATTAGAAAAAAAAGTTAAGGTATCTTTTTTTTTTATACTTATCATTTAATTTTTCTTAGATCATATAATGTGATAAATAATCAATTTTTTTTATATAAACTATCATATTATTATTTGATTCACAATATATAAATATTCTAAAAAATATTATTATAATTGAAACAAATTTTAATTATTCTTAACAATCATGATTTCTATTCTCGGATGTGAAATTATGTTCCGTCAACTAAACGCACTCTAAAATTCTTGAAATTCTAAAGCCCCTTTTGAAACTTTGTAAAAGTTAGAATTCAGTTTTCAAAGAGATAGGTGATGGAATAGTTTAAAGTTTGATTAGGTATATATAAATATACACCGCAATACTGTCAACACAGTCGCTTTGGCCGAGTGGTTAAGGCGTGTGCCTGCTAAGTACATGGGGTTTCCCCGCGAGAGTTCGAATCTCTCAGGCGACGATGAGTGTTTTTGTTAACGAGTTTTTACCACCTCGTTCGGATTGGATTTAATTTTAATAAGAATTTATAAAAAAATCAATATTCATAAAACATTATATTGTTTTATATTATTTATATGATAAATAAAAAATCAAAAATATATTTATAATATCATTCACAAACAATATATTATCTTAAAATAAACAAAAATAAATAATATGTTACCTTAAAAAATGAAGTGTGTTTATAGTAATTTAAATATATGTAAGCGGTTGAATTGGAATTTGTACTGGTCCAAAACTTTAAACTCATCAATCAATCAAAGTTTCAAAATTCTCACACACAATAATAACCCCCGTCATAAGCAACGTAGCCTTCCATGTTCCACCCCTCCATTGTGGACAACGACTACGGGTGTGTTTGTTTTTTGTGAGCAATACTTAAATCCATAATCATCGTTTTGGTAGTAAGCTGAATCCATTATCTCATGATTACATCAACCTACGTACATATCTTCAGAATAACCTAATTTTATACACACGTAGAACCTCTCTCTATTTTCCTCACATTAGGAAATTTCTGTTTGTACGAAAAAAATTGTACAAACTGGCACAAAATTACCTGTTCAATTTTTAAAACAATCACTATATATGCATTTTCACTCACGTATATATGGTAATTAGGGGTCTCATCGACTCTTACATTTTCATTGTTATTTTTATATGAAATAATTCGTTCAAAACAACAGTGCTATTTTATATGTTAGATTTTGATACAGTAACGTTTAATATACTGTACTAATTTTTACGTATTTTTATTTATATTTTAACATAATAAATACTTCTTTTTATTAAATTCTTTTCTTCTATTTTCTTACTCCTAAGAAAACCATCTAGCATTTTCTTGTCTTTTAGTAATAGATACAATTGGCTTCAAATTCAGAGAGGACGAAGGTTCATGATTGCGTTTTTTTTTTTTTTTGGGTGTGTGCTAATATAATGGACCAAAGTTGCTTGAAAACAATTAATGTCACGTTACCAACCTTAATATCTAGCAATTAAATGAAAAAAGGTCATTATTAATGCTACTTTACACTTTCGGACTATTCTCTCATCTTGCACAAGCAGCGCCATTATTGAATGTGTCTGGAGTCGTCACATCGACAGTAAAGCAAGTCTAATGCAATAATTATACTATAAAAAATGCGAGTATATAATTTTATTAGAGTTAGGAGTAGTACAAAAATTTCACCCTCTTAACAGGTCCCAAATCCCAAACAAAATCACAGCATGCATTTATATTGTGACATTTGATCGAGCAGGTTGAAATAGAGATGGAAATTTTAGCTAGTGTTTTAAAACTGTATGATGTTGTTAGCTTTGCACACAAACTCCAATGCCTAAATAAGACTACATACAGCAGAATAACAACATCTAGTATATATCAATATATGGAATGAGGCTAAGGGTTTGTGTGTCTAGCAAAGTCACTTTCCAATACAACCTCAACACCTGGGAGCCTTTTGCCTTGCGTGCTTGAGGTTGAGCAGTTGTATGTCTTTTTAGGTTGGTTTTCAATTCGACCTTATCATCCCACTTGAAGATCGGGTTTTTATGGACCGTTAGGAGGCTCCAGTATACTAATCATGTTAATCCATGTTTGGATCGCAGAGGATCTTAGATTTTGGATCACAATATCGATCGTAGTATACTGGATTTTCCCCTCCCCCAAGGAATTCACAATTTTTAGTAAGTGTGACAAGTATGAAGCCTAGGGGTTAACCTAGGGCCAAGATTAATAATGCACTTGAATGCTTTGGATTGATGACCTCATCATGTCTTGACTGAGGAAGCCTATACTCAAACATGATGAAATACCCTTAATTTGGTCTTTTATTTTACTTTTAAGTTTTAATTTAAGGGTGATGATAATAATATTTTAAAGTTTAAAAAATTAAAATAATCATTTCATTAATTTTTTGGCCAAAATAATTGATTTGGACTGATGTGATCAACATCCATATATATAATATGACATCTCTCATAATTTATCACTTGTTACAAAGTTAACTAAATTAAACTAAATTAGTGTACTAAAGTGATGAAATGATCAACTTAATTTAATATAGGCACTTTAAGAAATGAAAAATATGGTCTTTTAGACTTAAAAGATTCAATTTGAAGGAAAAAAATTAATCCTTTTATTTTCATATTCCCTGCCGTACGCAAGAAACTAAAATTTCCTTTTCTTAATGTTAGGTTAAAAAAATCTAGGACCAATGGTTCGTTTACCGTACCCGGCCTTTTGTTCGTTATAATGATTGATTTTGATAGTGTTTCTAGGTTAAAATAATTGTGAAACACACGTGATAATTATGGCATGGTGCGTTAATATTCCAATAGGAAATGATATCGTAAGGCACTCTCCCTTCCCTATCTCCTCGTCGGTAACCCAACTTGTCATTTCAATTAGAGTTGCTTTAAATTCACTTCATCATGCTATTCGATACATAAAAGCAAATTTCTCGTTGCACTGATTATCCCATCACAATTACATTTAGCTATCTTCAAAAGTTGAAAACCAAAGCTGGAGTTATAATTACTATTTGAAATCAACAGCATATAGCTGAAACTAACTTTCATATAATATGATGAAAACCCACAAACTAATTAAAAACTAATCCGATTAAGTATCTATTTAACCACGATTCATTCATCACCGTGGTGGACATATATATTTTATATACGCAAATCTGATTGTTGCTTACAAAATTCTAAGCAGAATCATTCAGCATTTTGGTCTTGGCATTCAGTTTGAATAAATTTAAGGGTTGGCCGGGGGAAGCAATACAAACTTATCATTATTTACAGAGTGTTGTTTTGTACATCTGAGTACTATTTTATATATTATTTAAACAACGATGATGTTGGATATTTCGAATTTTAGTTGACTAAAAAGTGTCAAAATGATTAATAATTCCGCACCATTCTGTCCATTCATTTCCGTCAAATCCAAACTTTTATTTTATTTTCTTAATTTAATATTTAATCAATAATATATCTGTTTGCTTTTCCTATCATTTCATTCAAACTTTTTTAATACTAATTAATAGGTAAAAAAATGTATGGGCATTGTCAAGTTAGTAATCACAGAGAAAGAAAAAGATAGAAGAGAGAAATATATATATATATATATATATATATATATATATGAAATAACAAAAATAGAAAAACAAAAAATAATGATTGTTTATGAAGTGTCTAAATTTTTTTAGACATACCAATAAGCAGCTCTCAGTAACAATATATATCTAGAAGTATTATTATTCACCAAATAGTACTTGAACAGAAAAATAATGTTTGACAATCTATTCACATCTAATTCACGGGTATGACGGATTCTTGTAAATAACTACACTGGCTTCCGAGATACAAAGTGACCTCATCAATGTCATCAAGGTGACAAATTTGCATGACTAATTACATGATCACCAATCCTGCAGATATACATGATTGACTTTTATTTCAGACCTAGCTACGTACCTTGTTAATCAGTGAATTTGCTCCTCCTGGAGAATAATGGCAAAAATACAAATTACAAGGTACCTAATAAGATATGTGTGTGTGTGTGTGTGTGGTGCTGATTCCAATAATGACTAGCTAGCTAGCAGCCAAATGGGATCCTCATCAGAAGATTTAAAAAAAGGGAATTATTAACTCCTCCAAGTCCCACTCTCCAATGGGAACTAGTGTTCGAAAGAAAGAACACTTATTGGATATTTGAAAAATCAAGAAAGGGAAAGGATGAAACATCTTTCATCAACTCCTCCAAGTCCCACTCTCCAATGGTTAACTCTTCCTGAAACAAATTCTCCACCCCACCAGCCCTATTTTCAGCTCTCTTATTGTTGCTATTAATGTTGCAATTATTAAGGATGATACTGTTTATGTCATCAAAGTAACTATTGTTAGTATCTGTGTTGCATGTGCTCTCCAATTTCAGGTTATGGTCAGAAGTAGTGCTAACACTCTCTAGAGGGGGAACATACATATCCCCTTCTGCACCAATATTTAAACTCCCAAATACTTCTCCATTTTCCAAATAAAACCCTTTGTTGTCAACTCCACTCTGTGATGATGAGAAGCATGGCCCTGTGCTATTGAAGAATCCACCAGAACTTGGCATGTTTAGTCCATGCTCTAGCATAGGCAACCTGTCAATTATGGAATTGAGAACCGTGGCATGCATGGAGGGTGATTGAGATAATGAATTGAACATAGGCATAAAATCAGCATGTTGTTGATATTGAGTATTAGTAGTAAACCCTGCCATGTTAAGGTCTCTGTTATTAGGCTCATAGGAGGACTCGCTTCCATTTGGTGAGGTGCTGGATGACATGTTCTTGACTCTTTTCTTTATTGTTGAATTCCAAAAGTTCTTAATTTCATTGTCAGTTCTCCCTGGTAAGCGCGCCGCTATTTGAGACCATCTTTAAAAGTGAAACACAATATTGAATACTTGTCAGCTAAGTACATAGCATAAACTAATTGAGTTAATTTGGTTGGTGTGGCTAAAAAAGAATGCATGCTGCTTTCATGGAAGCTAATATATAGTTTTTTTTAATTATTAAGTGTTTCAAATAATGGAGTGCCTTCAACTCGAAGTCCAAATACAGACGAATAGCAATGCTTATATATGATGTTTTCAAATTTTCCTTTTGTCCTCTACAAGGAGCCGCCTAGACTTATAAATATACATGCATGTATATTTTAACTTTGAATTATTTGTTCCATATATTAGACTAAGGAGAACTAGGTTTTGACATCCAAAGACTCAACAAAACCATTTTGAAGTTTTTGTCGGTCTTAATTAATGTAAATACGAAGATATCTTAAAATAAGTAATATTTCTATATAATTATTAGTTGGCCATGGTATGTGTGGCTGTGAACTTTCTTGCATATACTTGAGACACATGCATTTTTTTCATAGGAAAATGATGGCACATGGAATTCGATGACTCTTCACAAATTATTCATATATTGCATCTAAATTAACCGCACCCACCTAGTGATGGCTCTCTATAACAAATAAAGAATTTTGAAATGGTATTAAGACTCGTTCTTTGTTTTCTTTTCAAACATTAATCATGCATCTATCTGCCCTTTCACTTTTTCAAATAAAGACGATCGCTAAAGTTAGAAGGAGCTAGTGGGTGTTACATGTATGTTAGAGATGTCAGATACGCTTAGTTACATGGATTTGCATTGTAAAATAATTGAGATATATACGTACACACGCCCGTATAGTATATTCGGATTTACAAATATACATAATACGTGTGCAACATTGAAGATCATATAGAATTAAGTTTAAAATGCATTATGGCACATATATATATATATATATATATATATATATATATATATTGTTAATGATGCATGAATTAATAAAAATATCTGGTAATAAAATGGATGAGTTTTGGCTAGAGAACATGCATATGTAGGTAGAAAAGAAGGCTAGGTGAACCTGTTTCCGAGAAGGGAATGCAACTGGATGATGAGTTCCTCTTCTTGTTGTGAGAATGCACCTCGTTTAAGATCAGGCCTCAAGTAATTGATCCATCGAAGGCGACAACTTTTGCCACACCTTTGAAGGTCAGCATTTCTGGCTACATCGCTCCAACAACCTTGTCCACTTTTTAGCATGTAGTTCATGAGCTTGTCATCTTCTTCAGGTGACCACAACCCTTTTCTAAGCTTGTTCTTAATGTTGTTGTTGTTGTTGTTTTTTCCAGAAACCTCGGGCTTCCTCATTGTTGTACACACTAGCTAGGTTGATGATTCCTGACCCCAGTGTTCAAAATATTATTCCACTGATAGCCAATTTTTCCTCTCCCAACAACGGGTCTGATGTAAGATAATAAGAGAAGCATTTATAGAGAGAAAGATAACAAAGAAGCTTCATAGGGTGGGAATGATGATGATAATGATGGTGATGGTTTTGGGCTTAGCTTACAAAATAGGGAAGAGTCAGAGACAGAGAGAGAGAGAGAGAGAGAGAGAGAATTGGTTGATGAGTCTAGTAGAAAACGGTTTGGAGAGGGACATGAGGGATTGAGAAAATGGGTGTCTTCTTGTCTTTGACTCCATGGCCTTTGTCTTTTTTTCTTTTCTAATTTTTTCTTCACTCACAAGGTAATAATCATGCGTGAACCATAGAATAATGCCACACACACACATATATACGCACCATTTTTTTAAAAAAATTATTGTAGATACAAGTTTGTTTTGTAACCAAGACAAAGATATTTGCTTCCACTTCACATAATCTCTTCCTCTCTACCCCACACGTGTTGTTGAAGATATTATAAAAAGAAAAGTTTATATATGACGGCACATCCAGGAAAATTAATAATGTATATAAGTTATATTGTTAATTATTTTTGTGTGCATAAGATCCACATGCCTAAGTTTCATTATTACACGAAAAGAAGTAAATCAGACTCAATATGTGTACGAACATATATATGTTACATACGCTTTTGAACATTCGTGAAAAGGAACTAAGGTTGAAATTTGAAGGTCTCTTGTCCTCTCTTTTTTTTTTTCTATCTTTCTCTATATATAATTTGTTATTTTTTAAAAGAAATATGTTAATAAGTCATATAACATAAAATTTATTAAAATTCTCCGAAATTAGACGTACTTGGTTAAATTATTTTTTAAAATAAAAGTATATAAACGCGTATAATTAAGTATTAATATATATATATATATATATATATATATATATTCCCACTTAATTTTTTTGAAGGATATATATTTTAGCATCTTATGACTTGAATATGCTGAAAACACTCATTAGATGTACTGAGATACTCTTCTTGAAAAAGAAATGAAAGTATACGTGTATTAACAACCCACCCCTCACCCCATAGTATTCTTAAATCAGTGCATCTCGTATAAAAAAAACCCTGGATACGCTATCATGAATATTATCCATGATCGATCTAGCTGGTAATGGAGGATCTCGTCGCTGCCAAATTGATGATCTGATAGAAGTGACTTCGATGTTAATTGATATTAAGCCAATACTATGTAGCTGTTACTTTCACCAACCAAATTAAAATAAAGATTCCTTACTTATGTATTTAAACATGGTGGTTTTATAAACATCCTAGCAAGGGATCCAATTAATGACTGTTGACAACACAAACTAATAAGTTTATGAAAAAGAATTTAAATTTGATTTTACACATTTTTTATAAAGTATGAGAAGTTTTATGTGTGATTAAATTTTAAATCAAGAATAACTGGATTAGTCACTATTGAAAGGATCTAAACCGGTAAAGATAGTAAGAGTTTGATTGAAAAGTCAAAAAATCCTAATTATATAAAAACTTCCTATGAAAGATGGGTCCAAGGGTAGGGTAGTCTCGGCATATACAGCAGGTGTTATTTTGCAGAGAAATGCTGACTTTCATTAATAGTAAACGAAAAGACGGTTTAGTAAATTGCAATTGAAGGAAATCAATCACTTTAGCATTCTTTGGTTTGTCATGCATATTCTTCTCCACATAAAGGTGAATCATGCTACAAAAAGAAGAAAGAAATGCTACAACCGATAATTGACTTTTCGGACCATCTTTTTAATGCAAGGACATAAGCATATGGACAATTGCTGTTTCCTTATATAATAAACTAATTAACATTACAACCTTCAAAACAAGTTGACATCTAGACCCCAAATTTACTTTATTTTAAATTGGAGGTTAACATTCTGCTGACGTACTTATGATAAAATCTTAGCGATGAGGGTTAATTAATTAAATTATTTTCCTTATTTAAAAACAAATTAATAACTTCTAGCAAAACTATCCTGAGAGGACTTGTGGTAGTTAAAGTGGTGGATGTAGGAGCCTAAACACTTCTCAAAAGCACATTGGATGATTATTGGAAGAATTGAACCCTAAAAAGATAAAGCCCCTCCATTGCTAGCTGCGTAACTGGTGTAAGCACCAAGTAGAGACCCACTTCTGCACGAGGAAAAGAGATCCAACTGGAATGAGGATAATGGCTAACCTTTCTATAGTCGCATTCTGTACACATTTATTATGATTGATCTTTTTCATAGTAAGTTTTTGTAACCACCTTATACAAGTTCTACAAACTCAAAAGGTTAGAAGGATTGTCAAAAAGTTGCAAGCTGGTGTAGTACAAGGAAAAGTTAAATGAACCAATCAATTTAATAAATGGGCACCCCCCAGAGGGACCAAGTGAGCATGAGCTATGGGAGGGTGGATGTTATATTTCTGTCACAAAATCATGTGTTTATGAAACTATGAAAGTGGCTACAGATTCGCTTAGGTTTAAGAAATGTGGCAAGGGATATTTGCTTAGGTGCAGGTAGAAAAAATCAAATTGAAAGAAGGGACGGAAAATAACAAATATAAATTTGTCCACGTCAGAGTTCCAATTTATGTCGTTAACAACACATTATATTGCTTTGACTTCAAATAAAATAATGATTAATCGCAGTTTTAGCAAATAGTAGTGCAGACTCTAGAGAATATGCGAAAGGGTTCGTGTCCACAAATCCTAAAACCTTCACACAGAATCACATCATAAGAAATGACCCATTTTCAAGTTGCTTCGAAATGCATCGATCCTTAATCAATAAAAAATAAAGTGTAGAAAAGTATAATTAATGAAATTAGTAGAGAACGACCGGGGAAACAAGCAAGCCAAAAAACATGAACGTAATGTCTTAATCCGTGTTTGAATATGCATCCACATACTTACGTACATCTATATGTGATATTATTAATTTACATATTTATATACTACAGCTAGCTAAAATTAGTGATTAAACATCCAAAATCCGAAGGCTTCAGCTTTTCCATGCTTTATGTGTACTGCATGTTTTAGCCAAAGTTTTGCACTGTTCATGTTGATTACCTCATAAATAAGCAAGCATGACTTTAGTTAGATGAGAAGGGGGGGTCCTACCAACGACAAACTTGCCATTAAAAACCTAGCAGTAAATTAAGAAAGTGCAACCACCAGAGTAACGGACTAGCTATATCTCCTAAGGCAGTGGGATTATGATACGGGGAACGTTTTCTTAGGATACATGGTTCTGATCATAAAACAGCTAGAAAACGAGACGTGGAAAGAATATGAAAATCTGTATTGGTCTTAGATGGCCTTGGACGGAGTAAAACTAATTAATCGACCTGGATAAGCAATTACATAGTAGTAAGATGTACATGATTTTTAATACATTTAACTATGAATAATTGAGTGGTAGTTAAACAAACTTTTGGAAAAAATACACTGCTTTTGCCTTCATAGAAATTATGTGACATGGTCACATGGGTGTAGAGGTGTGAAAGAAGGTTTTGTGGGTGCATCCTATTAACAGTATAATGTCTATTATTTTGTAAGGGGTTGTGTACGTCATATTAAACAAAATGAGGAGTGTGTGTACTGATTAATAATTAAATTATGCATGAAGTAGGTGAATGTTTGTTTAATTAAAAAGTAAAAGGGTGTGATTATCATTTGAGAAGGCCTTTGAGGGTGGAGAGTAATTTCCCCAATTTTTTATTATGATAATTAATTTATGGTACTTTATTTTATTGAATATATGGTATTATTATCTGGATGGGTTTATGGTTTATAATAATAATAATAATACATTTGTAAAAAAAAATTCAATAATAATAATAATAATAATAATAATAATAATAATAATAATAATACATTTGTCAAAAAATTTCAATAGTGAGTAAAGTTTATGTAAATCTCATTAAATAATAGATGAGATTTAAATTATTTAATAGGCCCAGTTTATACACATTTCACTTAATAATAAACAGTGAGTTATTAATATTTTTTGAAATATTAATAATGAAAAATATAACATATATTAACACATATTTTCTTTGACAAAATAGTATCTTAATTAATGTCAGTTAATTAAGGAAATAAAAGGTGAAAAATTTTTATTACAAAAAGAAATTATTATGTCAAAAATTAAAACTTATTTAGTAAACATTTTAATTAGTAAAAAAGT
>PYAF01002692.1:0-10291 GCA_007407185.1 Glycine tomentella | reverse complement strand
AAAAAATAAGATAAAAGACCAAATAAATCATTTAACCTTAAAACAGAATAAGAAATACTTACAAACTAAAACTAATATTATAAAAGAATTGAAACTAAAAATTAAAATATTAATAAAGAATAAAAATATATGTAAACTTTAATCTAAAGTAATAATATAAACGACATGGAACTAGATCATTTTCTTTAAGGGAGGTCAAATATAAAATTTAAATTAAATTATAATTTTAAAATTAATATATTAAATTTATTCAACAATTAAAAATTTCATAATATAACACAACACTAACACGTTGTAGCAAGAGAAAAGAGATCCAATTTTTAAAATTCATGGCAACAATTCGAAGGATAGAAAACATTTATTATATTTAGGTATCATGTTTAAAGTTTTAAAAACACAGTTGACCTCATTAAAGCAAAAAAAATATTTTTGTCTTAAGAATAATAAGAATAATGCATTTCTTTACTTAAAAAAGAATACCATAATGAAATAGTATTCCTTTAACTTCTTTTAATTATTATTATTAAGAGACGTTTAGAAAAAAATAAAGATCTTAAAAAATTATAGGAAATGATGTTATATACTTGTATATCTTTTCGGAAGTGTATTCATCTATCTTGGTAAGAGAGATAGAAAAAAGGATATAAAGGAGATGTGATGAGAAAGGAACAAAGAAATAGAAAGGAAAAAAAATGGAGAAGTTAGGAGAAATAAAACTATATAAAATCGTTATTGAAAAATAATATATACATATTATGTGTAACCTTTTATATTAATATTTGTGTGTGTAATTTTTTTGGGTGGTAAACTGAATGAATAATTCTCTTTTTTAAATTTGTTAAATTATGTTATTCACTTAATATAATAAAACATAATATTTTTAATGAAATTTACATGTTTATTTTTTTATGCAATAAATTTTTATATTTTTCAATATTTGTACATAAAAGAGTCTAAACTGTTATTCCACCTTGGGCCCATAAAAAATGTCAAGGTTAGCCTTGCTTAATTACCTGATCAAATACGATTTTTAATTTCTTAATCCTTTTTAATCAATAAACATATAATACATTTTATTAATTAAATAATTTTAAAATTTAAATATTAAACATTATATATTAATTTTTTTTATTGTGAATAAAATCATTTTTATTTGATAACTTTTAAACACTTTCTATATTCACATATTTACAACCCAATATAGCGTATCAAATATTTTCTAATTGTTTATAAGTGAGTAAATATTTAACACTTATGCTCTTTTTTCTTTAATAGAAATATCGAAGTTCAAATAAATTGCTCTTTTTCCTTAATAGAAATATATATTGTTGTCCTTCTAGCTTACATTATATACCTCCCAAAGTAAAACATAAAATAAAATCACTTATTTTCTTTATATGTCTCTTGTTTCGGTAGAAACTCATGCTTATATTATGACTTAAGTATACGACATATTGTAATCTAAAAAATTAATCTTTACATGTTTTAATTTACTTTTTTTGAGAAATTTTTTACATGCTTACTCCCTACAAATCGGTAATTTAATACACCTAACAGCTTATTAATTAGCAGAGTGGTTATCCTTTTTTTTTTTTTTGATCAGCCAGAGTGGTTATCCCTTAATCTAGTTGTTACTCAATTTTCAATAAAAAAATTACTTGTTAAATTATTTAAGCAAACAAAGAAGAAAAAAATATCAAAAGACGAATTATAAGGGAATCTCATAACTTAATTATCATATTAATATTTTATTTTATTCAATGTAAGACTCTAATAGTATTTATCCTCACCCCTTATACTTCCAATGTAAAATTCAATACCTTGTAAATGCTGGTATAATCACCGGTACCACTGATTTACATAAGGACATAACAATCTATTAGATAAGATATATATAATATATGATAAGATATATATTTTAATTTATTTTAAATTGAATAATTTATTATTAGATAAGATATACCCAATATCTATAATATATATCTTAATTTTTTTTAAATAATTGTTATATAACTATTAACTAACTATTTTATAGTTGTATTGTTTTTATCTTAATTTCTTTTATACTTGACTCTACACAAATATCTGTTGATTTTTTAATCATTACGTTCAGCTCTCTTGTAGGAGCGTTAAGATAAAATTTGAAAAATGTTAGGGAGGTGAAAAATGTTGAGAGATGTCAATGTTTTCAAAAATATAAAAGAGTATTAGTATAATATTTTAAAACTTAAGGAAAATTAATGTAGAAAAATATAATAAAAAAACGAAGTTATATGTCATACGATCAAAAAGAGGATATTATTACATTTTACTCTTTATTTATTTATTTATTAAATTGCTCTTGTTCCTTTAAATTGCTCAAAATGAAATAAGACTTTATTTCAAAATTATTTTCATAAATTAGTGGTCATGTAATTACACAAATATCTCTTGATATTTTAATCATTACATTCACCTCTCTTATAAAAGAGTTAGGGTAAAATTTGAAAATATGTTGTGGAGGTGTTAATATAATGTTTTTAAATATATAAAAAAAATACCAGTATAATATTTTGAAACTTAAAGGAAAATTTGTGCAGAAAAATATAATAACAACATTCAATGTTGTGACTTAAAAAATTCAAAACAGCAGCTTCCTTGATTCATAGATGTCTCCAACATTGAACTAAATAAGTAAATACCAACAAAGGAAGCTGTAACGTTGCAACTTATAGAATGACAAGTTTGATAACAATAATAATAAGACAGAGATGTATAAGTAAACTATGTTGCCAACACTGGCACCTTAAACTCCAACAAAACACTAATATGAAATAACAAATTTTTGGCAGCCTCGAAAAATGCCAACAGGTGTATCTAAAATGAAGAAAACAGCATCCCCTGCAGAGAAAATAATTTACTGACACCAGTGAGTTGTGAATACTGAAAAACATGTTCTAAAACCACAAAACATGTATAACTAATTAGGTAAATTTCAAAAGTCTAACAAGAAAAATCCACCACTAATCGATAAAGCTGAGATTAGTCATCAGTGACAAAAAAGGCATTCAACGGCTTCCTACATGAGCAATTAATGAAATTTTTGGTGTGCAGACTAGGTATAATATAAACAAGGCAAGATGCAGCAAAGCACAAACCTGTCCTAACGTCTCTCAGTTTTTCCATTGGAACGCTTCCCAGAAAACAAGTGCTTAGGCTTCAGATTAGGTATGACTCTATCAGCTTCTCCACGACGGGCATCCTTGTTTCTCTTCTTGACAGATTTCTTTGCAAGTTTAATTGCCTTGACCTTTTGAGCAGAATCCTTGTAACCTTCTCCAGGCACAACTTCATGTGGTGGGCGTGACACGGACCTGGACCGTGACAGTGATCTACTAACACGCTGTTTTTTGCTAGGTGTATCACCATCAATATCCATACCATCAGCACTTCTCGTTTCAGGCGATCTTTCCCTTTTCCGACCTCTAGAAGCAGATCTACTGCGCATTCTCTTAATTGCCAAAGTGGGATCAAGCCCCAAAGATGACAACTGCCTTCCCATTCTTTCTGAGGTGAACTGCTTGTCCTTATCAAACTTCCTTGGAACAGTTGGCCGATTCTCTGCATTGCTCTTTTTGATCCTATGCTGCTGGATGAGCAAGCTTTTCTTTTTCCTAATCTCAGCTAAAGCTGCTTGCTGCTCGGGCGTCAATTCAGTTCCATCAATCTCAAAATCACCATCCTCAGCTTCTTCCTGTCTCATCCCTTCTTCTCTTTCCAACTCTTCAACCCTATGCAGAATATCAGGATCAATGAAATCATACACATTGTGTCCATCCAAAATTTCTGGCAGCACATCCTCTTTCCATTCATCATCGGCTAAAATGTAATTCTTTCTCAAGTTCATTGAGTATACACCCGCCCCACCATTCTCATCCTCCAGATCCTTTTCAGTTTTTCTCTTTTCCTTGTCAGCGGCTTGCTTAGCTTTAGCCTCTAAAACTGCTTGAGGAATACATGGAGGCCTTTCTTTCTGGTCACGAGGCTTTGGTACTGCAACATGAAACCTGTTCAAGCAGTCGTTAATTTTCTTTGATTTCATCTTTATCTCCACCCTCTGATCCAATAACCTCTCACATGCTGCATTTTTCACAGCAATTACCCCTTCTTCTGTCAAAGTGCTCATGGTCAACAATACACTGTTATTGTCTGTGGGCTCACCTCCTTGACCAACTAGAGTCTTCAAGGCTTCCGCTTTCATCTCATTGACCAACTTCATGTCTTCCTCAGATATCCCCTCCAGTGGCTGCAAGTCAGTCTTGTTGCAGACTATAATCAACGGCTTGTTCCTAAACAAAGACTTAATGCTGTGAAACAGAGCTGCCTGCTGAGCAATACTGTAACCACAAGACCCAGAGACGTCCAGGAAAAACAATATTGCGGCTCTCAAATGTGCTAGAGCTGTGATACTGCACATCTCAATAATATTACGATCTTCAAAAGGCCTGTCCAAAATACCCGGCGTATCAATGACTTGGTACCTCAGGTATTTATAATCAGTATGACCCACAAAGAGAGACTTTGTAGTGAAAGCATAGGGCTGCACATCCACATCAGCTCTAGTAATCTTGTTAATGAACGAGCTCTTGCCAACATTGGGATATCCACAGATCAAGATAGTCCTCGTATTCGGATCAATAGAGGGAAGCCTAGCCATGTGCTGTCTGACCTGTTCTAGATAAGCCAAACTTGGGCCAACCCTCTTGATCACAGTGCACATGCGGCCAAGAGCAGCCACCTTAAGACACTTGCACCGATACAGCGAGTCACCATACTTCAACAACTTCACATAGTCTTTGGCAATCTTACCAATGAGATTCCTGGCAGTGTTAATTTGGCCAAGAGCAAGCTTGTAGTGGTCCTTGTTGTAGAGCACATGTAGGAGATCGCCGTAGAACGGATGAATATCGTCGAGCCGGGGGAACTCATCGATTATGGTGGAAAGCTTGTCATGAAAATTCTGCTGAGTATACTTCACTTTGCGCATGTAGAATTGGCGCAGCCGTGAAATAGCATATCCTTTGTGCACAACGGTTGGTGTCTGACGCTGGGTGCGAGAGAGGATGATGTCGACGACATCCTTCCCATTTGGCACCACAGTGATCTTCTTAAAATTATACTGAACCATCGTGCTCTATCAACCTTCCTACCAAAGAAAAATTATAACTGAAAATTAACAATAATTTTTTTTACAAAAGCACTGAATAAAAAATGGACTACAAAAGTAAAACGAGATACAGGTATTGCGAATCTGGAATGAATCATAAATAAAATACGAGATAAATTAAATCCATGGAGCCACATAAAGTTGGGATCCGAAGCCCAAACCTGAGAGATTAACAAGCGACTATATGGATTAGCAAGCGAAGGAGAGACTCACCCTGAAAAACGTTGGCTTCTAGGGTTTGTGTTGTGAACGCGAGCGAAGGTTTTGCGGTTATGCGATGAATGAATTTTATAGACTCTGCTTTGTTGGAGGCTGCAGGCAGAGCTCCATGCTGCACACCGACTCAAACGAAAGAAACCAGTACGTAGGGTAGAATGAGGGTTTTAGTATGGAGAAGGTAAACAATTGGTGCGTTGCAACCCAACCCGGCCCAGTAAAACTATTGGATTAGTATCAGCCCATTACTATATCACATTAAATTAAATAATTAAAATACTGGTGTAGAACTTTTTTATTTTACCTTGATGTAATTTTTTTTTTGTTTTACCCAACCATAAATAATGATAAAATAGCATGAAACCAGTGATGAAAATTTCTTTTGTGACTTATTTTAAGAATTTAATTACAATAAAATATGTAAAAATAATTTTATGTTTTCGTTTAATGTAATCACAAATAATAGACCTTTTGTGTGGTAGAATTAAAAAGAGTCATTTTTCTTTGGTGTTGGACTGTATAAAGAACTAGAGAGAGAACCCGTGCATTGCACGTTTTAAAAAAATTACTAGAGAGAAAATGAAATTGAAAAATAATGAAGGCTTTAACTTTTTAGGCAGAGAGAGAGAGAGAGAGAGTGCACTAAAGAGAAAAAGTTAGAGAAAGTAAAAAAGAGTGAAAGGAACAACTTGCACAACATGTGGCAAACAAAGCTGGAAACAACAAGTGGATAGTAAAATAAGGTTGGACAGATCTCTATTACTATTGATAAGTTGTCAGGGTGGAAAATGAATTTTGTTGAGTCGATCTAGAAAGAAAACTCTAGCAAAATATGTGTTGGATGCGGTTCCTGTTTATCCCATGCAAAATCGTTGGTTTTCTGATGGGCGAATTTTAATATGAAGTCCAAAAACCACCCGTTCACCCGTGAGGGAATAAAATGATCGAAAATAACATGTTAATAACTGGAACAAAAATAATTAAAAAAGGGAAAATATTATTTATATTATATTAAAATAATAAATTTAATATTTAACTTTTAATAAATATAAATCCCTCACAGAACATAGCACTCACCAAATGGCTTATATTATATGAAGTCCAAATGGCTAATAAATTGTAGAACTTTCAACTCTTTATTTACTATCCATGAATTATATGTATGAGACAAAGTTAAAATCTAATTTGGTTTGATTTAGGACTCAAACTTGGATTAAAATTTGAAATAATTTAAGATTTAGCATTTGGGATGAAATTGATAAAATCTAAAATTAAGATTTCCGTATGCGGAATCATGATGATAGGTAGGGAGAAGTTGAAGAAATGAGAAAAAGAAAAAAGAAAAAATTATCAGAAAAAACAAAAACTTATTCAACCGATTTGAATATTTTAATAATATATCTTATGATTAATTCTTGTTACTCATCGGTGAGAAGCAATCTTACTATTTCATATTAGAATTCACCTTTTCTAATGGTGTTTGCGATGAAATAGACAAAATCATTGGAACCTTCATATGGGCCCTCATCAGTCATCACAATTATTGGGTGAAATGGAACATCGTAGTTCGTCTAAAGAGTAAGGGTGGCCCTGGAACTAGAACTACCAAGGAAATCAACATGGCCTTGATTGGGAAGCATGGATGGTTGTTATTACATGAACTGCATAAGCTCTGGGTGCAGTTTCTCTCTAACAAATACTTGAACGGTAATTTGGTCTTCCATTCTAGTGTTCAGAATGGAACTTCGTATTCTTGAGTATCTATTGCTAAGGCCGCAATTGTCCTTCAACCTAATTTCAAAATCAGAGTTGGGGAAGGAAGCTCTTCTGTTTGGTTTGACCGTTGGTGCTTCTCAAGGCCTATTTGTCGTCTTGTAGACTATGTCCATATATTAGATGTCAATCTTCAAATTCGTTATGTCTTGCATAATGGTTCAGGGGAGTGGAATATGTTCTCAACTCCTTTAATGCCAATGGTTGAGAACTTGTTGACAAACATTTTTATTAATAGTGAGATGAGAGTTACTATTATTTGGTACACTTATGTTTATGCCTTATACTCGACCAAATTTGCCTACAAATGGATTATCGAGCCCGCTTTTAACAACCTGCTAGATAACAGAACTAGGGTTTAGCATTTATCACTTCCGGAAAATATTAAGCATTTTTTTTTATTGTTAGTCATAATAGCCTTGCAATTAATCCATCTTTTTGTCAGAGATTCGTTTCTTTCGATACATCATGTAATAGGTGTGGTATTGCCAATGAAACTTTGTTTCATCTCGTGAAGGATTGCAGCAAATCTAGGATGATATGGAATGTTCTCCATTTCGATTTTTCCCATGACAATTGTTGAGTAGATGTTGTGGCTTGGTTGAAAAAAAATGTCGCTGCAGATTATGGTGATCCTTTTGCTGTTGTTGTGTGGATTGTTTGGAAGTCCAAAAATTTGTAGGTTTTTAAGGATTTGGTTTCACATAATTGGTATATTATTAGACAAATTCGTCTAGTTGTAGATGACATCAAGATCGCGTTTGGAAGACCAACAAGGTAGACTTAGGAACATCTCATTCGGTGGATTCATCCTCAACCAAATGTTATAAAGCTAAATACGGATGACAGTTTGCTTAGAAATCTAGGTACCTTGGACTTTGGCGGAGTTTTCAGAAATGATCACGGCCATTGGATTCTAGAATTCTCTGGTTATTGTGGGTTCATGTCTAACCTTAATGTTGAACTTGTAGCAATTTGTTCAAGTTGGTGAACACCAAGGAGAGAGGGTGGAGGGCCCCTAACTCAAAGTTATCATAAGTGTCTATCCCCAACTCTATCTAATCATGAATATGAGTTGAGTCATGTAACTCACTTCTATTTATTCACGATGTCCTTCGACAACATCATTCACGTGTGATAATGTCATTGTCCTTTTTTGTCACACCATTGTGTGTAATCAATCTTGTCACCCTCGTACATGGTATAAGGTGTGTGGTTGTATGCGTATGACATGTCAAGTCACAATGATTCCTTGATCATATCTCCACGTCTTTGGAGCACTACTTCGTACTATACTTCTTATCACTTCCTTTTTCCGATCGTAGTGGAAGTCAAGCGTTGCCTGCAAGGTGAATCGATCGTCCAAGAGTTGAGCCTTATGGTGTAAAACCCTCCAAGCATTGAGTCTTATGGTGTAAATGCTTAAGAGTGAATCATCTTTCCCACTAGAATCGGTGTTTTTGAGATAACCATCTCAGATGATGTACATTATAAGGATTTAGCCATAACAAAGAAAAAAAAGGCTGATATTATCATTTAAGAATCAAACTCGAAGATAATTCTCAAGTTAATTGATAATGGTATCCCTTGTGCTCACTCTCTAACTCCTTTGATAAATAACACAAGGAGTTTTTGTTTGGATGAAAGTTAAAATTATTATAAACTAAGTCCATCACTTTTTTTTCATTTAATTGTATAAAATTAAATATTTATTTTGTATAGTGTTGGTAAGTTTAAATATTAGTTACATTTTGAATCTATAACAAAGAATTTAAACTGTTATATAAAGTTATTCTTAATTTGTAACTGTTGATAATAATTTTTTAAAAAAAATTATTGACTTCAATTTAGAAATAGAGGTAAAAAACTTTAAATAAAAAAAGAAAAAGAAAAATTGAAATAATACAGAAATCCGGGCAAGTGTGTTTCTTGAAACGGATGAGGTGTTTGATATGTGGAAGTGATGTTGAACACCGGCGTATCTACGGGTAATTGAGGGTGGGCAGATGCATCCCTTCATTTCAATAAAATCACTAGTATTTATCCTAAAATATTATATTTTAAACTCCATAATTTTATATTTTGTACTCTCTAATTTTATATATTTGAACCTCCTTACCAGTTCACATGTAAGAGTAAGTAAATACACCATCTTATTTTAATAAAATGCAAAAAAAAATCATATTTTGCATTGCATAATTTTATATTTTGAATCGGTTAATTTTATGTATTTGAACCTCCTTACCAGTTCACATATAAGAGTAAATACATGCATCCTCTTTTTTTAATAAAATATAAATATTTATCTTAAAACTTTATATTTTATTCTTCTTATCTTCATGTTTGAATCCAACTATCCCATATAATAATGATAATTATTAATTTTTATTTTTTAAATAAATTATCCCATTGATCCAGGGTCTTGGATCCGTCACGCCAATGATGTTGAAGGTGGCGCTGCGATGGAATTGGATTTGGAGGACAATCGATGGATTTGGGCCCTCATCTTGTGTCTGACATTCTTTTCTTCCTTTAAAACACCACTTGCTATCCCATTTTATGAGGGCTGACATGAGAATTCAGGCAGGATGTTTTCTAAATATATTTATGAAATAGTTTTTAAAGTGCCGTTATTGTAGGTTGAGATTGATATTTGGATGCTATTTTGCAGTAAACCATTTATAAAGGCTAACATGTTAAACTTTTCTGTATGAAGTTTTTTTTCTAAAACTATGTTTTGAAGAAATTTTTAATCTAATTTTTATCTCCTGCCACATCATCTGCAGGATGAAGTCCGCAAGCTTGCCACAAAATTTGATCCACCAAATAAGGATAGAAAGGATTGTAAGTTCTAAATCTTTCTTGATGATCTAATCATGCTTTTATACACTATTAGTAATTAGATCTAATGCGGAAATATTAAGACCATAAATACCTCCCGCCATTGCTTTCTTGAATTTGCTCTGAATGGTTTGTGTAACTGATGTAAGATTCCTTCGTTGAGACTTCCAAACTCTTCTTCTACAGCTTAGATGGTGTATAGCCCCGTATGTTGAATGAGTTCAGTGACTCAAGAAGCTGAAGCTGCACCCTTTT
>PYAF01002691.1:2158584-2180832 GCA_007407185.1 Glycine tomentella | reverse complement strand
TGGGTGGTCTGTTGCATTGGGTTTGGTTTATTCCTTGTTTGTGTTTTTTACGTTAAGGGGGTGTTTGAGGGGTTATTTTATCTAAGTGTAACAAAATGTGGAATGGGAGGGTTGGATTTGAAATAACTGGAGTAAAATAGCAGCCACTAGTAATTTTATCAACTGAGGATTGTTGGATGGAAATGGAAACCCCAAGAATGTTGGTTTTGTGGGGGAAGATGTGTTTTGAGTGAGGGGGTTGTACTTTTCCTCAACGGTTTTGAATTGTGGTTGCGGTCACGGTAATGTTGTGTTCCTTGTATATTGTGGGAAATTTTAGTCAAATGGTGTCACAATTGCAATCGCGATGTGGTTGCAGACACTCAAAAACCTTGATGTTCTGTCGGAAATTGTGTTTGAAGACTGTTTTTTTAAATCCTTGCTTGTCCTTAAGGAAATTATAGTTGTTTATGTTCATTACCTTGTAAGTGAAGATGATACTTGGCAGGTTGAAAGCGTCTCCTCTGTTTAATTTAGTGTAGTGTATAGGATTGGTTTTACTCTTCTAAGCTTCTCTTTTATGAATTGAATTGTTTACTGTGTTTTTAGTGTCTTAATGAAGGTGTGTAGTCCTGTATTTCTGTAATATTTGAGTGTGTTTATGCAGTTTTTGATTGTTGCTTCTCCAAGAATGTATTGGAGGAAGAGGAGTACAAGGCTTATATTGGCGGGATTGTGGCTCAGCTACAGGATCACTATCCGGATGCTTCTTTCATGGTGCTCAATTTCAGAGAAGGAGATAGGCGCAGTCGAATTTCAGACATTATGTCTCAGTATGAGATGACAGTTATGGAGTACCCTCAGCAATACGAGGGTTGTCCACTTCTTCCTTTGGAGATGATTCACCATTTCCTTCGGTCAAGCGAGAGCTGGCTGTCTTTGGAGGGGCAACAAAACGTGCTTTTGATGCACTGTGAAAGGGGTGGTTGGCCTGTGCTCTCATTTATGCTAGCTGGTCTTCTATTGTACAGGAAACAGTACAGTGGGGAACACAAGACTCTTGAAATGGTGTACAAGCAAGCACCTAGAGAACTTCTCCACCTTTTATCTCCTTTGAATTCGCAACCTTCTCATTTGAGGTATCTTCAGTACATTTCCAGGAGGCATTTGGGTTCTATGTGGCCTCCACCAGATACACCCTTATATTTGGATTGCCTCATTCTTAGAGTCCTTCCATTGTTTGATGGTGGAAAAGGTTGCAGGCCAGTTGTGCGTGTCTATGGTCCAGACCCTTCAAAACCTGCCAACAGAAGTTCTAAGCTTCTTTTCTCGACCTCAATGACCCAAAATCATGTTCGCCACTACCAGCAGGTGATTTAAAGTCGCGCTATTCATAATGAATTGTGAATTGATTGGATAGAATATTTGTGTTAATATTCATAATGAATTTGAATCGATAGAATATCTGTGCTATTCATAATGAATTGTGAATTAATTAGTAGAATTCCCTCTGAAGAAGTTTTAACCACAGGAAGAATGTATGCTCGTGAAAATTGACATCCATTGTCATGTTCAAGGAGATGTGGTTCTTGAGTGCATACATTTAAGTGAAGATCTTGTTCGTGAGGAGATGATGTTTAGAGTCATGTTTCATACTGCATTTGTACGGTCAAATATATTGATGCTGAGCCGTGATGAAATTGATATTCTGTGGAATGCAAAGGATCAGTTCCCCAAGGACTTCAAATTTGAGGTAAGTTATTGTTTTTCGTATGAAGTTATTATCTGAAGCAATAGGAGTTGAACACATAATTGTATCTGTATCAGGTTCTTTTTTTGGATGCTGATGCTGTTATACCTAATCTAACCACATTCAATTCGAGTGAATATGCAAATGACACTGAATGTGCTTCACCTGAGGCTGAGGAATTCTATGAAGCGGAAGAGATCTTCAGCAATATAATTGATGCACAGGAAGGTAAGGGGGATTACGATTCTCCAATGGTTCTTGATGATGGAAGTCATAAAGAGCTCTGGAAAGAGTATTCAGATCCTCATACTTTTCAGGATTTCATGTTAGATGATGGGATTCACCAACAGGTTGATGATGTAAAGTACAAGCTTGACGAGAGGGTGGTTTCAGATACTCATGATGTGAAAGATATTGGCGTGGATTATGGAGTCACTTTTATGACAAAGGAAGTCAGTGTGGATGTGCATGCTGAGTTGTCAGGTATGCAGAACAAGTATGATGAAGATAACAATGAAAAGAAACAACTTCCTTCAAGCTCGAAGCCAGTGGGAGATACAGTTGTACCTAAGCAAAAGACTAAAGAACAAGAACCACATGGTTTTCAGGCAAAACAAGCAAAACCGAATGCAACAACTAGGTGGATTCCTTCTAATAAGGGTTCTTATCAAGATTCAATGCATGTCTCGTATCCACCATCAAGAAATAATAATTCACCAGCTGTTCTGTCAAATGTTACCTCAGCAAAGGAGAAGATTACTGATGCCAAAGGAAAATCTATTTGTGGTTCTTATGTCTCTGAAGTAATTGTTTCTATGGACATGAGAAATGACCTGAAAAGCTGTATAGGGGATAATTCAAAATCTTCAGACAGCATAGCTGAAATAGACTCAAACTCTCCACTACCATCATTATTTTCAGTCAAAGAGACATCTCTTCAATCAGCTACTCAAACACCACAACAGAGCTACAATCAAATGTTACAACTTCATCCTCCACCTCCTCCTCCACCTCCATTTTTTGGGCAGAATAGAGGGAGCTCCATAACTCCTACCCAATGGACATCTGTTTATTCATCCATTGCCATAGTTGGGAAAAATAATGGTGCTTTAGCTCCTCCTTCCTCGGCTCCTTCCATTGCAAGTGGTGCAATTACATCAAAAGTTTCTGAATTAATTGATGCAGTTTCCGTTTCCCGTCCTCCACCATCACTACCACCACCACCACCACCTCCTCCTCCTCCTCCTCCTCCCCCTAGGTTGTCTACAATTGGAGCTCCACTGCCTCCTCCCTCAATATCTCCAACATCATTTAAAGCTCCACCTCCAGCATCCCCACCGCCACATCGACCTTCATCTCCTTTAAGTAAATCTACACCACCTCCTCCTCCTTTAAGTACGGCTGCTCCATCACCACCACCTCCTCCTTCTTCATGTAGAGCTCCACCTCCACCACCACCTCTTCCTGCATCAAGTGGAGCGCCACCTCCACCGCCACCTCCTTCATTGTCTAGAGCCCCACCTCCCCCGCCTCCACCAACTCGTGGACCACCACCACCTCCAATGCATGGAGGCACACCTCCTCCACCACCTCCAAGTGGTAGAGGCCCACCTCCTACTGGATATCGGGCTCCTACTGCTCCTGCTCCTTTTGGACCTCCAGGTGGGACTCCTTCTCTGTCACCACCTGGAACTGATCCAAGAGGGAGAGGGCGTGGACTTACACGTCCTACGGGAGCTATGGCAGCTCGGCGGTCCTCCTTAAAGCCTCTGCATTGGAGTAAGGTAACAAGGGCATTGCAAGGAAGTTTATGGGATGAATTACAAAGACGTGGAGACCCTCAAATGTAATTTGACTTGCCTATTGCAAGATTTTATTGATTCATTTCAATTCCATATAAGTATACACTTCACTGCATGCTTTCAATCCTCCATGCTCTAATGAATGGTTTTACATTTTATCTTAGAACACAAGAGTTTGACGTTTCCGAGATAGAGAAGCTTTTTTCTGCAAATGTTCCAAAACCTGCTGATTCAGATGGTAAATCTGGTGGGCGACGTAAATCTGTTGGATCCAAAACTGACAAAATCCAATTGGTAATCTTCTAAATGAATATTCTAAATATTTTATTTTTTAAATAATCCTTGTAAAAGATGATTTGATGGATTTTATTGCTAGTCTTTCCTTTTGGAAGTGCAATCATCATGATTTGTAATTGTACTTCACAACAAAGGTTGTTGATGTTAAAGGATTCATTAATTTAAAATTGGAATTTAGTACCATTGTTTTGTATGCTTAGTAATTTGTTCATAAAAGAAGTCATTTTCCATTGTGGTCTGACTTAAGTGATTAGGTAATCTCTCTTTAACTGTGAAGGAATCAAATGCATTCTTTCCTATAGTTTTGTTTTGTCAAGAAAAACATCAAACATACCTTGGTACATAAAGTATTGAGCATGGATGATTATCTTGGAAATTTTTCTTTAATGTTATTATTATTGTTGTCTCTTCCATTTTCTGGAATTAAAATTCAAATACAGCAAAAGTGCAGTGTGCATTTTTTTGGCTGTTAAAGCATTTATTCAAAATCATTAAGCTGATGTTCGTTTTGTATTTTCTAGTATCTAATAAATAGTTTGTTTGTATGATTAATTGTAGATTGACCTAAGGAGGGCCAATAATACTGAAATTATGCTCACAAAGGTTAAGATGCCACTTCCTGATATTATGGTAAGTTGATACTTTGAAATTTCTTAATTCATCTGAGCAATTTTTAATGTATAATCATGCAAGCTAGGATCTTACATTAAAGCAGATTATAATGAACAATAGTATTCTTTTTCATGAAGCAAAAATTTTAATTTTGGAATGCAAGTTCAGTTAGACGTGTACTAGCTTTGGCTTGAAGGTGAAAATTGGATATCATATTGCTCAGTTTAGGAATACTTGATCTATCATACAAAGTGACAGAATAAAGAGAGATAGTTATCAAGATTTGTGGATGAAATCAATAAATGCTTCTAGTGTTATTGGTGAGAAAAAGATGCCACCCAAGCTTAAAGGAAAATGTTACTATATTTATCCACAAGACTGGAAATGCTTTATGGTACAGAATGCAGGGCAATAAAGTGCCAAAAGAAAGTTTAAGTCAAGTGTTCCAGAGATGAGAATCTTGTAGTGAATGAGAGGAGAGGACAGACAAGAAAAGAGAAGATGATGACTGAATTTACCAGAGATAAAGTAGAAGCAGCATTTGTTAAGAAGGAAAAGGATGATAGAATCCCACATAATAAAAGCCCCAGTAAGAAGAGTGATCAGATGGAGGATATCCCAATAAATAAAGGTAAAGACAGAAAAACTCTCAGAGAAGTCGTTACAAAGATTTAGGTATACATGCCTTCTTTGAGAACATGGTTTAAGAAATAATGATGTTGTTTGATCCATGGAGGCGACCTCAGCTAATGGGAAAGCGCTTTTGTTGTTGTAGTTGTTATAGTGGCATTTGCATTAAGGTGATGCTTAATTTTTTTTTTTTTTTTGGATGTGTGTAGTTATTAGTTAAGACTAAAAGCTTTTGATAGTAGATGTTCTTGGTAACAGATTCTTGCCTTATCATATATGTGCAAATTAAATCTCCCCCCTGTAACTTTTTCAATTTCTTGTGTAACATGTTGAAATTCATATACTCAGGCTGCAGTACTGGCTATGGATGATTCATTGTTAGATGTTGATCAGGTGGAAAATCTCATTAAATTTTGTCCTACCAAAGAGGAGATAGAGCTTTTAAAGGTGAAGCTTAACAAATTTATACATGATTCTTACATCTTGTTTTGACAATTAAGGGTTCTCATTTCTAGCATTTGCTGTTACTATGAATTTCTACCTTTTATTGTATTTTTCTTGCTTTTCTAATTTTGATTAATCTTGGTTATGGTTTATATAGGGATACACCGGTGATAAGGAGAATTTGGGGAAGTGTGAAAAGGTTTGTAAATGATTTTTTTAACCATAATTTTATATAGTACTTCAGAAAAGAAAAATGCGAGCAAGAAAACTTGTATGGGATTTCGTATTTGGCATATTCATAGCTGATTCATGTGTTGGTGTCTTCAAGTTTACATGAAGGATGATTGGGCTGTCTTGAAAGTACAGTTTTCCTACAGTGTAGTAATGATAGGATAAACTACTGATACACTGATTTGATTTGAGAATAGAATTAAAAGTAAAAAAGATGAAATTATATGGTTCTGTTTGTGATTTTTTTGGATTGGAAGTCATTGATTACCTTAATATTTAGAAGTAAGATGAAAAGAATGAAGATTAGATAGCCAAATTACCATAATAAAAGATGCAGGTTTATTTTCAGGAAACAATTGATGGAATGTGAATTGAAACTAAATAATTACAGAACACTCCCTACTGTTAGGTTCTCATGACATTCTTTTGGTCATGGGTGCAAACCTTGTACTTTATCTTTTTCTTTAGTCTGTGCCACCAATACCTGAAATTATGGACACATTCCTCTACTGTTGCTGGTTTCTCAAGGTGGTGAGTCTTTCATAATACTTTACCCCATGCATCTTCCTTCAATTTTGAATCAAAACCTGTCAGGTCTTCCCATGTCAAAGTTAGGGTATTCCTTATCAAGAATCTAAACCATTGCATTTCTATTCCACCATATTACAGTATTTGTGTAATTGTGTGTATTGAGACACACATATGATCTTATTTATAATCAAGAATAATGATACAATTAAGCGAAGAAATTACTAACATAATCCCTAATATTCAGCTATACAATCATATCTTTTAACACTAATGAAAGTATATTGTACCTTCTTTGTGGATTGCATCCTGCACCTCAATTATTAAGCTCTAGCTATCCATCTCAAAAGGTCATGTCCCACGAAACTGGGCAATTCCACATTCTTCTTGCATGAAGGGATGCCATTTCTTCCATTTTCGGACACATCATCATGAAGATTTGTCTCAACTTGTCTTCTCCTTCCTCCCCCTCCATACCTTGCACACTTTTCTTGACCTACAAGGAGTTTGGCATCCAATAAATTAAGCTGGGGATAATAATTGCTAGCCATTTTTTTTTTTTGTGCACTTGGACAAAGTTTTCCAACGTTTCAACCACCTTCATCTTCTCTGAATTGTTGATTTGGCAGGTCAAATCATAATTCTAAGGTCCCAAAAGTGAAAAAGAAAACCTAGAAGTGGGATGGTGAGATAGGAATGTAGAGTAGAAGAAGTAGAGTAAGAGAATGAAGGGGATTCTTAGAATTCGGACTTGAGGCTTAACTCAACCTTACAATACTGGCTTGTAAGGCAAGAACTGTCCAGGCCTTATATGGACTACATTGGTCATATCTCTAGTCAATGTGGGAACAGAATACATCCCCTCACACCCAAGATTGGACATTTGGAACATAGAAAATGTTGGTGGCCCAACAGCAACACCCCTTCACGCTTAAGAATAGACATCTAGAATGCAGATAAATACAGGTGGTCCAATAACTGGATGAATATGTAACAAGCTCTAATACCATCTAGTAAATTATGTATCAAGCTCTGGTACAAATGTAACAAGCCTGATGCATTGATATATATATATATATATATATATATATATATATATATATATATATATATGCTCCAGCTTCAGGGGGAGAGTTAATATATGTTGAGATATTATCTTACTGTTATCCTATTCTATTTCTCTATTTTATTTTAGTATCCTTAGATAGCTTGAACATATTATTTAATTTCTTTAGACAGCTTGACCATAATCCCTAAACTAAGCGACTGATTTAGATTTTTAATTCCTTTCATCCCAATGTGGTATCAAAGCATTGGTATCCAACACGAAAAGAGGTTTTTGCTTCCTTTTCTTTCTCTTCTCTCCTACAAATAAAGATCTTAATCTTTGCTCTAATACCACTTTTGAATTTTGGCCTTAGAGCTTAATTCAATTCCACAAAACCAGCTTGTAAGATGATGACTGCCTAAGCCTTATAAGGACTATATTGGTTATATCTCTTATCAATGTGGTATCTAAATAGGGATCTGTAACAAAGAAAAAGTGATGAATAGGGAGACTTCAACCTGAATTCCCTGCAGTCACAGTCATAAATAGGAACTGTTTGACAAAGATCGAATGATTTGTATTTCAGATGCCTATTTAAAGTCTGATTTATGGAGATAAAATATAAGCCATCTGATTTATGGAGATAAAATATAAGCCTTCTGATCTTTATCCAATGGTTCCAATTGGCTGACTATGTGAATGTATTAATAAGCGTATACCAATTCAATTGGCCATACAGAGAGTGAATCAAAATCATGAAAAGAGGCAGCATATACCATTTCAAAGTTCATGTAATGAGACAATGACAGATTGGTTGTCTGGTGGTATGCCGAAGAAAAAAATTGTGTTACTCTTATAAATCTCTTCTGTTGAGACTTGGATTATATACCATTTCAAAATTCAATTGGTTCCAATTGGTTATGTTTCAGTATTTTTTGGAGGTGATGAAAGTGCCAAGAGTGGAGTCAAAATTCAGAGTTTTCTCTTTCAAGATTCAGTTTAGGACTCAGGTTTGCTGTTGTCTGTAATGTTCTTCTGAATTTGTTTTGGATTTGCTTTCTTGCATATCTTATTTCCACTTTGCAGATTACAGAGTTTAAGAAGAGCTTAAACACAGTGAACTCTTCCTGTGAAGAGGTACCTTGCTTATGAATCTAATAAACATATGTTGCTTGTATTTTTTTTAACCATGTGCATTTTATCTTGCCAATAGGTCCGAAACTCATTCAAACTGAAGGAGATTATGAAGAAAATTCTTTATTTGGGTAATACATTGAATCAAGGAACAGCAAGGGGTATGTTTTCTTTTAGTAATAGAAATGTCTTTATTACCTTTTACTTCTGGCTATGGGAAATATATATGGTGCTACTTCTGTCTATTTTTAACATTAGGTAATATTTGGCCCTTCTTCATATGTTAGTAAAGAAATTTTATTTGTTTTTTTTAATCTGGTTTCATATACAATGAGAGTGAAATGTTTCCACTTTGTACAGGATCTGCTGTTGGATTCAAGTTAGATAGTCTTCTAAAACTAACTGAAACTCGTGCTTCAAACAGTAAAATGACACTCATGCATTTTCTTTGCAAGGTAATAGTCTTAGTCATTAAATGAAAGATATTATTGGTGGTTTACATTTCTGTTTCTTTTTATTTGAACTCCAGGTCTTAGCTGAAAGGTTTCCCGGACTCCTTGATTTTCACCTTGACCTTGTTAGCCTGGAAGCAGCCACTAAGGTAACAATTTATATTTTGGTTCTTTATATGCAAAAGAACAAAGGTCTGCTGCACCTTGTAACCCTGATTGACTTGTCCAATTTCACTTTCCCCTCTTATTTGTAAGCACATTCCTTCCTGTTTCAATTACTTGTTGCAATGACAGACAAAAACTCATTTTTGGCATTGTCATAAGTTTTTTTTTTTGTATCATTTTCCTTCCAAAGAATCACATTGGATTTTACAAATGCCATGTTAAATCAAATGCGGTTTACTTACTGTAAATTATGGGGGAAATGCAATTGGACTACTAAATTTTGCTGGGAAAGTACAGTTGACCCAAATGTAAAAGTCCAAAATTAGCATCCTTCAACTTTGGCCCTATGATAAATATCCACTGTAAAACATAAGTGTGCAAATTTAGGAACCATAGAAGAAATTGCAACTTCCCATAATCATAAAATCAAGAAATTTCACACAGGAGCACACTTGTTGAATCAAGAAATTTTAGTTCCATTGACTACTTGATCAATAGAACTAGGTGTTGAAACTTGAAAGTTAAGCAGGGTTGGTTGCTGAAAATCAACAATCAAACCTTGGATTTGGCTGGCTATTAATCAAAGGGTATCTGCACTTTTAATGAAAAGAAAATGCTGTTTGTTCTGGCTAACTGTCAGTAATAGTTAATGGAATTGCAATGAATAGTGATTGTAAATTCCTGATCTTGCAGATACAATTGAAATCATTAGCAGAAGAAATGCAGGCAATCATCAGGGGATTAGAAAAGGTTAAACAGGAGCTTGCTGCATCTAAAAATGATGGCCCTGTGTCTGACATTTTTCGTAAGGTGTTTAATATTCTTGATTCTTCATTATATCATGTAAAAAGCATAATACAATGCAAAGAAAGTTATGTGTCTAAACTTAATTCATAATACTGTGTAATTTTATTATTATTTTTGTTGGAAATTGGTCTTAGGGCCTAACTCAACTGCACAAAACCAGCTTGTAAGATGACGACTACCCAAGCTTTATAGGCTCTATTTTATGCCCTAGGACTATTGGCCTAGAGTGTGCAAATGCAGGTGATTCAACAGTGAATCTAGGATAAGCTTTGTTATCATCTTATAAATTGGTCTTAGGGCCTAACTCAACCACACAAAATTAGCTTGTAAGGTGAGGACTACCAAAGCTTTATAAGCTCTATCTATGCCATATTTATAGTCGATGTGGGACTAAACCCCCACCCCCACCAACCTTTAGACTGCAATTAAGGTAGACCCCAAAGAGGATGCAACTAAGGCCAGCTACTGGTGACTATAACTGGCGGCTTTCCAACAATTTTCATCATCAGTTAATACCAATTTACAAGCCCAAGGAGTTCTAATGTTGATGTGTGGATTAAAGCTCCATCAACTTTTTCCACAAATTTTGTTTCTTAATTGTATTTATTTGGGTGCAATTTTGGTCTCAATCTTTTGATTTATAAAATTGGTTATAAAGTGGCCAACACAATTCTTATTTTAGCACCTATTTCCCCTAAATGGGTGAAGTCATTATCATGGTTCCTAAAAATAGAACTCTTATATTAGCACCTCTTTTTCCATGAGTAAATGGTGATAATTATTGTGAAACTCAGAGAAATTGGGTAAAAGCTGTGTGTTCTCCTTTGGAGAATTCTCATTTAAATAGTATCATACAATCTGATTTTTAGCCTTGAAGTTTGCTAAAACACGATAAATGGTAACCTACAACTGGGCTAACTAATTAAGGATATAATTACACAAATAATAGCTATACAATCATGCAAGATATGCTGGTTTAAAGGGCCAACAAATCTACAGAAATAATGACAAATAATCTGCCTATCAATTCTATTGACATCCCCCCTCAAATTGATGCTGGTGAATCTACAAGCATCAATTTGCTGACTAGGAAATTATGTCGTTGACATGTCAAAGATTTGGTGAGGACGTCGGCTAGTTGAACAGATGTTGACACATGAGGCAGAGTGATAATTTTGCGGTCATAGGCTTCCCTGATTGAATGGCAATCGACCTCTATGTGCTTTGTTCTTTCAAGTATACAGGATTTGCTGCAATCTGTATGGCACTTGTATTATCAGCATACAACGGAGTTGGTGTTGCTTGTGAATAACCAACTTCTGAAAGAAGACCCTGTAACCAAATAATCTCATAGCATGCTGCAGACATGGACCGATATTCTGCTTCAGTGGAGGATTTAGAGACAGATTCTTGTTTCTTGCATTTCCAGGAGATAGGGGCATCTCCTAAAAACATACATCAGCCAGTAGTAGACTTCCTTGTGTCGGGACATCCAGCCCAATCAGCATTGTTGTATGCTTCAAGTTGTACCGTTGCACCTGTGGCTGTAGGAAAGAAGAGACCACGGCTGGGAGTGGCCAGCAAATATTTAATGATTCGGTGTACTACTGTAAGATGCAAGTGTCTAGGATTTTGCATGAATTTGCTGACTATGTGGACAACAAAAGAGATATCAGGTCTTGTGATTTAGGTAGATGAGACTTCCTACCAACTTTTTATATAAAGTTGGGTCTTGCAGGAGTTCACCTTCATCCCGTCTTAACTTGACATTAACTTCCATGGGAGTGTCAACCGTAGTTGTAGTGGTGAGACCAGTTAGCTGAATTAGATCCTGAGTATATTTGTGTTGAGTAACAAAGATGCCTTTTTGTTGGAATTGTACTTTTAATCCCAAGAAATAAGTGAGTTGTCCAAGATCTTTCATGTGGAAAGTTGTATGCAGCAATTGTTTGATTGTAGTGATAGCCCTTTGATCTGAGCCGGTGACGATAATATCATCCACATAAACAAGGAGGATTACAATTTCTTTTGAGGTCCTTTGTAGAAAGAGAGATGGATCATAGCTACTTTGGATGAAGGAAAAGCCAAGTAGAGTTGTGCTAAACTTTTCAAACCACACTCTTGTTGCCTGTTTTAATCCACACAAAGAACGTTTTAGCTTGCAAACAGTATTAGGTAATGGTGAGGGCATACTCGTAGGAAAAAACCCCTGGCCCCTGGCTCCCAATTTCTTCTCAATCTCCTCAGTAACCTGTACAGAACTTTCCTAAACAGTAACAACAACAATACAAGGTCTATCCAATCATTTATCGGAATATTCACTCTTTTATTAATTGCTCAAGTATCAACAATAAGCTGCAAAGTAGTACACGAGATATCTCCCCTGAGATACTCTCCGAAACAGCCCTGGCTGTCAATCTCACAATCTCTCCCTTTCTTTCTAAACTCATTTTCTATTTATAGTTACAGCCTACCTCCTAACCCCTGTAACTAACTTCTAACTACCTTATCTTTTTTAGTATATCTACGAGTAACTAATTTTCCTTTAATATCTAAGTATCCATCAGTACCCCATTGTCCGGAGGCTCCACACTATGCGCAGGTAAGGCAGAGGAATATTGTACGCAGCCTTATCCTTACATATGCAAAGAGATTTTCCGGATTCGAACCCATGACCAACAAGTCACCAAGACATAACTTACCGCTGTGTCAGGGCATACCCGTAAGAAGTTTGATGAAACTTCTTCTTTGAGGTCACCATGAAAGAAGACATTTTTGACATCTAGCTGGTGAATTTGCCAAGATTCAGATGCAGCAATGGCAATAATAGTCCTCACAATAGTCATCTTGGCGACCAGTGCAAAGGTCTCTTCATAGTCTAGGCCAAATTCTTGCTTATTTCCAAGAACATTCAATCTAGCCTTGTATCAATCTATTGATCCATTTGAACGCAACTTTATAGTGAATACAAATTTACTGCCAAGAGGTTTAATCGATGGAGGACATGGAACAATGTCTCATGTCTGATTTTCCTCTAGTGCAAGAAGTTTAGTTTCTATGGCATTCTGCCAACATTTATGCTCCATTGCCTGTTTATATGAAGAAGGAATAGGAACAAATGCTAAAGTTGCTGTCACAGATAAAGGTTTAGAAAAACCATACTTTTCCGGTGGTTTACGAATGCAGGTACTGCGACGTAAAAGGGCTGGTTCTAGTTGAAGTGCTGGATAAGCAGCCAAAGAATGATCAGGAGGGGGCCTTGGAGGTATTGAAGGCTGAATTGGTGGAACAGTCGGAAATCTTTGGTAGATCATGAAAGGAGGACGAGCTTGTTCTTCTGCAAAACTGTTAGGAAACAATGGAAAAACAGATTTGGATGTAGAAGAGTGAGTGTCTTGGTTATTAGCAAAAAAATATGTATCTTCTTGAAAGATGACATTTCTAGAAACCCGAATCCTATGTAAATGAGGACCATAGCATATAAAACCTTTTTGATGGACTGAGTAACCAAGAAAAGCACATTTAACAGATTGAGTTGTGAGTTTGGTGCGTTCTGGTGGCTGAAGATGAACATAACGGACACAACCAAAGGTGCGAGAAGTGGAATAATTGGGTGGCTTACCAAATAACCTTAAGAAAGGAGAATCATTGTTTAAGGCTTGAGAAGGCAGCCAATTAATAAGGTTGACAGCAGTTGAGAGAGCTACACACCAAAAACGGGAGGGCACAAAGGAGTCTAACATTAAGGTACAAACAACATCAAGAAGATGACAATTTTTTCTTTCAGCTACCCCATTTTGTTGGGGTGAGGAAGGACATGACCTTTGAGATAATATACCATTTTCCTGCAAGAACTCTTGAAACAAATGAGATGTGAATTCCCCTCCATTGTCAGAAAGCAGAATTTTAATTTTTGATGAAAATTGAGTTTGAACATAGGCATGAAAGAATTTGAATGCAGAGAAAGCTTCAACTTTAGATCGCAAAAAATAGACCTATGTGAAACAACTATAGTCGTCAATAAAAGTGATAAAATACTTGTAATGTGTATGAGATATTACAGGTGCGATTCCCCATAAATCACTGTGAATTATGTCAAAAGGTTGATTTACATTTGATTGATGAACTGGAAATGGTAGAATTTTACTTTTACCAAGTTTACAAGAATTGCAATCAAATTGAACAACACTCAAAGATGGGGAATGTTTATTGCCAAGAACTCCAGATTTCATCAAGTCATGAAGTACATTGGAATTTGGGTGACCAAGACGATTATGCCATAATTGGAAATTAATAGTTGCAGAATTACAATAAATAAAAGGCAAAAAAGAACACGGTGACGACGATGAATAAAGAGGAAAAAGACGTCCAACTTTAGGTCCCTTCGCGATCATCTTCCTTGAGTGTTGATCCTGCAAGACAACCAGATTTTGAGAACTCAACTCTACAATCACTGTCAACTAATTGACCAACTGAAATAAGGTTACTGGTGAGATCAGGGGAAACATAAACATTGGTAAGAGATGAGGAAATATCACCAATTGATGTGATAGGTAAATTGTTTTCATCTGCAATGTGTATTTGCAAATTACTAGCGTAATTTGTAACATTGGTAAGGGCAGCAACATTGTTGGTCATATGATTGGATGCGCCAAAATCAAAATACCAAGGAGAGTTGGGTAAAGAAGCTTTACCTGAAAGACCCAAAGCAGAAAATGATGAAACGATCATTTGTTGAACAATTTTAGGGTTAAAGTTGGCACAGAAGCAGGCGGATTCTGATCCACAAAAACAGGAGTAGTAGAAGAGCCAATGGTGGCAGTGAAGGCTGTTGCATTTCTCCGTGGTGGTCTGATTTGACATTCTTTTATGATGTGACCTTTTTTTTTTGCAGTAATTGGAGAACTTTTTAGGACAGTGGGAAGCAAAATGTCCATGACCTTTGCAGCAAAAACATTGGACAGTACTCATGTCTCGACCTCAAGGTCTGCCTTGTACTGCATACGCCACAGGAAGGGAGGCAGATTTCTACTGTTTCATGTTTGTCTGAGTGAGGAGACGTTGTTCTTCACGAAGTAGTTCATTTAGGCATTCATCCAAAGAGGGGACAGTAGCCCTGGTCATTAGGTTGGTCCAAATGCCCTCAAAATCTGATCTCAATTTCATAAGAAATTGATCTCGTTTTGTGGTGTCATGAACATTTTGGACTGCAGTTTGTCCTTAAGTTGACAAATCTTTATAGACAATGTCAATATATTCAGCCCAAAGATTCATGAAATGAGAATAGAATTCACAAATTGAGACTATACTGTTGAAAAATGGCAATTTCATGTTCAAGCTGGAACCTGCGAGCAGTGTTGCTCTGGTTATAAATTTTCTTCTGGTAGTCTCACATCTTTGCTGCCGTGGTTAAGGGTATGAGATTGAGGACGATATTAGGCTCAGCAGATTCTATGATCCAAGTCATGACCTGTGCGTCTTTGACCTTCCATTTGGCATATGCCTCCTTGTGTGTAGTTTTGTCAGGAGCAGAATCAGTTCTGTCAATATGATCCCAAAGCTCCTTGCCTTTGACAAAGATTTGGAACTGGAATGCCCAGGTGGAGTAGTTCTTTCCATTAAGACGAACAAATAGAATATCATATTTTTCAGTAGACATGATGCTGAGAAAATTTGCAGGAGGAGAAAAAACAAGAAATTGGAGAAATCGTGAACAGTACTGCGACGTGAACAGTACCGTGCAAGAGACTAGATCTGGGAACTCAAAGATTGGGAGTGCAACGAAGAAGAAGAAAAAAAAAACTGGGTTGGGATCGAATCTTAGACTGATACCATGTGAAACTAAGAGAAATTGGGACAAAAAATGTGTGTTCTCCTTTGGAGAATTCTCATTTAAATAGTATCATACAATTTGATTTCTAATTAAGGATATAATTACACAAATTACAGCTATACAATCATAGTTTCTATTGATTAAAGGGCCAACAAATCTGCACAAATAATGTCAAATAATCTGCCTATTAATTCTATTGACAATTATAGTTCCAAGAACCACTCCATAATTGGCAAGTAAATCTAGAGAAGTAGATACTTTCTAATAGAAGATATTATTGTGGAAATTAATCAACAATTCTCAAAAGCTCATTTTTTTTCTTTTTAATATTTTTTTCATACAAATAGGTAGAGATTGGAGCTGATGTTGATCTTTTGGGAGGGCTTGTAGGGTTATTTAGTGAGTTGTGCTGGACCACTGAAGTTATGAAGTTTTCTTTAGCTACAAGTTTCAATGGAATGAAAGGCAATACATCAGTGATTTAAGTGAAATTTGAAGTATTGAAAATAGTGTACTACTACTCTAAGGCCTAAGCCCTCCTTGAGTTTGTGGTATGTCCTTACTTTGGAAATGGGCAACCTTTTCTCCCACATAACCTTTCAGAAAGTGGTGATAAAAAAGAAAGAAAAATGAAGGAAGAAAGATATTTTAGGATTGTCACCAAGATTCATAATCGATCAATAGAATCCTAGAAGAAGCTCAAACTGAAATTTCCCAAACCTGAAGAGAAGGGAACTGTTGCTTTCTCTTTCTCAAACAACTTACCTTGTTGTAAAAGAAGTGTTATGTTCTTCCAATGTTTTAACTATGATGGGTGCCAAAGAGTTCTTTGGTTTATTTGGTTGAAGTCAAATGCTCATTCATATCATTAAGGATGTCTATTTTGCCAGTTTTCCCCTAAACTTGTTATGGCAGAAAAATGTATATATGGCTTCTTTTGATGTTCTGCTCATGGTTGCTTAAAGGGAGTTGCAATTCCTGAAATCTTATCAGACTTTACTCTCCTCATTTCTCTCTATCAATTATTTTGTACTGTCCAAAAGAAAATTATTTGTTATCTAATTCTGAGTTTGCATTCCCAATGCTTGTGGAGCAGTGTTGCTATTGGCTTTAAGTAAGTTATTGAGCTTGTCATGTACCTACTCTCCCAAATGCTTGAGCTGTTAGGTATGGCACATGGATGGTTTTATATTACATTTCTAACCCCCTCATACAAGAATCATTGGGGCTTGAAGCATGTATTATGCACCAGCCTTCCTACCTTGTGCTAAATTCAACTTTTTATTATAAGAATGAGTCGTAAGGATCAAATTTCACTCAATCATTAAGTCTCTGAAACCATGTCATGAACCAACTTTCCCAAAAGCTTAAACTATTAGGTGAAGACATATGAATGGTTTTATATAACATCTGAACAGAATGGATGTGATGACACTAAATATTTTTTGTTACATTTGTTACTTTTTCAGTCTTGCACAAATATTATTTGTCATTGTCGGACCAAAATTAGGAGCCCTTTAATTTGTTTTAGAAGGGAATAAACTCTCCATCATATTGCATGCATGAAGCTAATCAAGTGGTAAGGATCAAATTCTATACTACATGCTCATCAAATCTTTGAAACCAAGCCATGAACCAACTTTCCCAAAAGCCTAAACTATTAGGTGAAGACATAAGACATATGAATGATTTTACATTACATCTTTAACAGACTATATGCAATGACATGAATATATAATTTTTTATAAAAAAAGTGTTACTTTAGTCTTGCGCAAATATTATATATCAAACCAAAATTAAGGAGTCCTTGAATTTGTTTTAGAAGTGAACAAGTACTCTCCATCATATTGTGTGCATGAAGCTAATCATAGTTTATATAAGTCTGTCATCTAGTGTGTATTTTCAATGCATTTGACTCACTTTACTGTTTTTTCAGACATTGAAGGAATTCATTGCTGTTGCAGAGTCAGAGGTGGTATCTGTAACAAACCTATATTCTGTGGTGGTAATATGCTTAGCCATCTTTTTGGTAGATTATACAATAGGTATAAAGGGACATACAGATTGTGTGTTTTATGTGTGGACAGGGTAGAAATGCAGATGCACTTGCCCTATATTTTGGTGAGGATCCTGCACGTTGTCCTTTTGAGCAAGGTTGGTTTAGCATTAATACTTGTTCTTGTTATCAGTAGGACAGAGAAGCAGAAGGTGAGAGAGGAGAAGAGATAAGGAAAGGAGAACTGACTGTAGTTTCATCGTTCTTGCATGTTAATGCTTTGTTTGGCAAAAAGAAGTGACATGTCCTGCTATCTATTTTATAGCTAACTTATTATTGTTGCTTTTTTGTTGATTGCAGTTACTGTAACTCTCTTAAATTTTACAAGGTTGTTTCTGAAAGCACATGAAGAGAATTCCAAACAAGCAGAGTTAGAGAAAAAGAAAGCGGAGAAAGAGGCTGAAATGGAGAAGGCTAAAGGCATTAACTTGATAAGGAAGAGTGGAAAATATGAAGAAGGAGAAGAAAGCTGAGAAAGAGGTTGAAGAAAAAGGCTAAGGACATTCACTTGATGAGGAAGAGCAAAGATAGTTGAAAACTGGGTTGTCTGCTCCATTGCACCAACATCATGCTCTTGCCAATGAGAGGAGATCTACCTGTGATAAGGGGGTTGCTTCCAACATCGAGTTAAGTAGCCCCTTTATGAGATCTTGGTGTGACAATTAGCCTTTCAAGTTTATCTAATGAAGTGAAATGGCAAATTCTTTCCACCTGGAGACCTTTGAACATACAAAAAAGCTTATGAGTTTATTCATTGATGGCATGAAAAATCATATTTTTGTTGATCATTCACAGGAGAATACTCTGGAAAGGCCAAATTTAGACGCAGCATGGATGCTTCTCATTATGATCACTTGAGAATCATCTGCATCCAGTGAATGCTAATAATGGATCTGGTCCTTCAATTTAATAAGAAATGTTGAAATAGACCATGCTTCTATTGCAGTAGAGCTGGCCTTGGTTTTCATCATTCAATTGGCATATTTGTCCTGCACCAAAGCCAATGCTGTACCGTGAAACCTTGTACAAAATTCGAACCCTCTTTTAGGATTTAATTCTGTCTCATGTAAAATAGAAATTAGTTTGTCTTTTTTCCTTATAATAGTAATTTTAGTGGGACACCCCCAAGAGCATGTTATATAGCTGTCAGGTTATGAAAAGAAATAGAAATCAGGTCTCTGTACTGTAACACAAGTGAGGAGAAAGCTTAAATACAAATGCTAGTTTCAGTTATCTTGTGAAATGCAATACACATTAGTGAAAAAGCTTCTTGAGTTCTTGTTGCATTCAATTGTTCCAGAATGGACTGTGCACACCCATTTTGGTAGTAGAAAGACACTTTTCAATTCACTCTGATAGTATAGCTATTTAATGGCGCTGCTTAGGAGGTACCTCATTGATTGCATCAATATTTGTATTTGCTTAAGTATGTTGTATGGGGTTCGATAACTAGTCATGTATATGGATAATACTTTGTTAGGAGGGACAAAATTTATTTCGGTGATCTCTACACATGAAAAGGAATAAGTCTTGGAAAATTGACTGGGGGTTATTCTTGGTACAAACAAAAAAATATCTGCATCTACCAAGACATTTTCCATCTGTAAATTTATTTTGTCATACTGAGATTTCATTTGTAGTGGTCATTCAGAATTGTTACTTGAGTTATTATAGCAGAACAGGCACTGCGAGAGTCAGTAAAACCAAGTTTGTCAAAGTCCGAATGCTGAACTATATTTACATTTGATTCCTAGGAGTAACTTCACCGCCATAACTTCATTGATATCTAATTGTGTCTGGAAAGAGGAATGGTGGGAATGGTAAGTATTAACTTCTTTGCTATCCCAATTTACATGTTTCCCTTGCCTCAAGGTTTGGTCCATTAGATGTATTCACGGATCCTGGTTTTGATACAGAAAATTCCCACAGCATTTGCATTTCCACTGTTTCTCATCTTTGTTGCCTTGGACAACTGATGAACAAGTTGGAAATATTCTACAAGTGCTTTAAAAACACTAAATATCAGTTGAACTTTATATAAGCAATTCAGCTTTTTCTGAAATTAAATGTGTTCCATGGTTTAGATTCCACATATCATGACTGCTCAAGCTTGTTTCAATTCAATGATCTCATGTATTCAGATCATAATATAATAATACCAACACTGTATCAGTCATTGGTTTTGACACTTAGGTGGTCTCAAACATACATTTTGGAAAAGAATTTAGAGGCTTCAGCTAATGTAAAATGAACATATTGTTCATGGGGTACACAAAGCAAAGTCTTACTTTTTTGGTCTGAAAACAAACCAGTAAATTGCTTTGCCTCTAATAGGGTGTTTGGATTTGCGTTTCCCACAGCATGTGTCAAGTCTGAAGCAAAAAAGAATTATTTTTTGCATCTTTTAGCTGATTTGACATGATAACGTGCATCCTGATGAAAAATCAAAATATGCTATAATTTGTCTTTCCTGGGATTCACAACGAAATTGTGCTGGCAGCTGCTTCTATCTTTATTAAAAGGCAGCAACAACACTCAGAAGAAATTGAGTGGCCCTTATTTTCCTGTAACATTAAGATGAGAGTATTCACCTATCTAAAATGTTACAAAACGCAAGGAAATAAACAGGAGCTTTTGTATTATTCACAAGTAAAAGATTACCAATAAATACACAAGGTATAGAGATGGAATAAAAAGAAGACATTTGAACAACATAAAAGACATTAAAATATAATGGTGAATCAATCTCTAGCTTCTTGTTTCTGCATATAGTTGAGCTGAGGTCCCTCTGTTGAAACCTTTATTCCTTCAGAAGTTGCTCGATTTGGTTCGAGTAAAATGAATGAATTTTTCAAATTCATAGTATATAGTTTGAATAACTTGTAGCTCCTTCCCTTTTGGGAAACATAAGAAGAAAAGCCATGACCAAATTGAAAACAACAATATTCTACCTTATGTTACTTAAGGTAGTTCTTCAAAATTATTCCATACCAAGTAACCACAATTGTCCTCCTCCTCTGGGAATTCAATCCTCAAAAAATGCTTGTCTTCCTGATCACCCCTCAATCCCACCTTGCAGCTTTTGAAAAACATACAGCTCACAATTGTGTCAATGGTGATGAAAACTGAGTACAAATAGGCAATGAAAATGGCCTCTAAAGCCATAAAAGGCCTTGATGACATTTCACTATTGTGAAAGGCTCTTACAACCCTGAATTGGAACAAGGCCTCAATGGCAGCAAGTCCTACATTGGCAGGAATTGCCAGGAACAAAGCCATTGATGTCCTTCCCCTTAGCATAACACAGGCCTTCAGAATTGCCATGTACCCTCCATGTCCCTCCATGCCAGATAGTGTCAGTGCCATGTTGCAAATCACAAGTGCATTGGCAAGGATCACAGAAAAGAGAACTGCAGCTACAGCTGACATAAAAAGTGTGGAACTTGGTGAAGTGTATCCCAGCCCTTCAGCAAAGGTGAAGGCCAAAAAGAGGAGGCAAAAGCAAGATGCGTTTGCTGAGAGAATGAAGAAAGAGTTGTAGATGTAGGTGAGGAGAAGAGGCTTGTAAGGGAACAACATGGAAGTGAAGGAAGTTGGCAAAGTTGGTTTGTGGTGATTTAGAGCTTGAATTATGGATGCTTTTGCAATGAGGAGAAATGTGAGAGTGAAGGGAAGGGTGAAGATTGAGGAAGTGATTGTTTGAGAAACCTTAAGGTTGAGAATGGTAAACAATTGTGATGTGGAAGGAAAGCCTGCAGCATCAAAGAGAATCCTTAGGTGACTGTGTATCTGAGGCAAGAGGGATGAAGAGGCCGGCACAAAAGCTTGTGATAGGAGTATTGATGCGGAGAAAGGAAGGGCTAGAAAAGCTGCAGTTGAGGTAAAATAGTGGTAGTTTTGAAGAAAACTGTGAATTGATCTTCTCAAAATTTTGCATGAAACCTCCATTGGAATTGATCTTCTTTTTTTTCTTTTTCCTTGGAAAAGGAAAGAGGGAAAAGGTGATTAATTGAGTGGCTTCTCAATTCTCACCAAAGGAGACCACCCTATGACACACAAGTGTATGAGATGTTGGTGTTGATGTTTGTTTTCTTTCTCAGGTTTTTCTATTGATTTTACTCTGGATTTTTGGAGCAGTTGGTTGGAGAGTTTAAAGGGTTGGTGTTTTTTAAGGAAAGGATAGGCCAACAAAGATAAAACTAACTCCTACCAAGGTGGAGTTGTTCAGGAATTTCAGACTGTCTATTTTTTCTTCAAGATTTTTTATTTTTTTTACCCTTCTTTGTGTACTGCAAATCCCAACCAATATAGGTTCTTAAGAGAGCACAGCAAAGGCAGAGCACCTTTTCAATGGCGTCACTGACTTGATATATTAGCATTTAGCAATAAGTGATTTGGTATGACAGGCTTTAAGTCTTTGTCTTGATTATGAAATGTCTCCTTACTTAAATTGCACATAATTCAGTAGCTTATTATTGAT
>PYAF01002691.1:2138371-2155687 GCA_007407185.1 Glycine tomentella | reverse complement strand
AAAATTGACGTAAACATTGGTATTTAACGATTACTTTTTATTATTTATAATAAAATTATCTTTTTTTTATATCGATAAATGTTAACTATTAATATATTATTATGTTATTAGGAAGATTTAAAGTCAATACCTCTTTATCATTTCAATCCTTATGTTCTTCCCCTAAACATTAGACCACCTTATGAGTCCAAAAAAAAAAAAAAAAAAACTAACATTGTAGATGGAAAATGGTTTCGAACCAAGACAACATATGTCTGTTGTTTATATTTTGTATTTGACCATGTTTCAGAGAAGATAATTCCTATGCAAAATGTTTGTAATATTAAAAAAAATACATCATATATTTTAGAATTTTTGTAAAGAAATAATCAATTTTTAATATCTCTTCTAAGATTAGTTATCAATAAAATCGATGAATATTTTATATAAATGTCATTGTAATTTAAAAAAATTAAAGTAAAATTTAAATTGAAACATTTTTTTTAAATGAAGTTGAAACATTTTTAAAATGCTATTTTATTTTATTTTTCAAAAATTGCTTGAGCATGAGTTTAATATGTAGTTACTTCTTTCGGATTGAAATATAAGGAAAAAATAACTCATGCTCATTAAAAAAAAATTAGTCAACATCATTTAATTTTAATAATCTCAATTATATGTGTATTATTTTATGAGATTCTCTCCAAAAAAAAAGTTGTTAGAAGTAAAATTCTAATTAAATAAAGGATATTTGGATATATTATCATTAAATAAGAGAGCGAATTTTTTTCTTATATTTCCGTTCGGAGGTAGTATTAGTCAGACCTTGTCCATTTTCTATATTAATGTCAACCTATCATTCATAGCCATTAAGTATTTTAATTAAATCACTCGTATATTTGTATAAATGTTTTTTTTTTTTACTGAAAAAAAAAATGTATAAATGTTATATATGAGAAAAGGTGAAATTTTAAGAGTAATTCAATAAGCACCAAAAGGCTCGAGCAAATTATAAGAAGGGGGTAGGAAATCTTTCGAAACACACAAGGAATTATGTTTCAATCAATGAAAATACACTTATAAATACCTGATATAATAGTCTTAAGGCAGGTAAATGTGAATCGTCTTTGAGAGGAACACGTAGGTCAATGGACTAAGTGCAGATCTTACAAACCTTTGTTAAATGAAATGGTTGATGATGATCATGTTAAATAAACAGGTGAAGGGATTGGTGATGGGAGTTGGGACAAATGACAAGAGTGAGGAATGATATCAATCAGTGAATAAAATGAATGGATAAAAAATAATGGAAAGAATCATCAATCATATCAACATCAACTAATATTTAACATATAGTTAATATTTAGAATTAATTAACGTTTTAGTCTCTAAAAATTTTAAATTTTAGATTTTAGTCTTTAAATAAATAAAATGTTGATCGGTCAAGATTCTTAGTCTTTTATTTTATTACATATTTTAGTCTCTATGATTAAATTGTGTTGTTACAGAATAATATGACAATCAAATATTGTCATGTTATTTTTTTAATTATTTAATGATAATTCATTTTTTGGACTAAAAAATACATCATAATTGTTTATTATTCCATAAAAAAAAAAACAATTTCTGGCAAAAATTATTAGACAACACACACCAAACAAGTGTTCTTCCCAAATCAAACTCAAGAACACAACAACAAATCTCAAATACTATAAAACACAAATTCATCCAAATCAAACTTGTTTTTAACTTAAACCAACATTAAAAAAAAAAAAACAGCACATTCATAACAAATTCATGTCTAGAATAAATTCGAAGTCCAAACTCAAAAGGAAAAATAAATCCATAAACTGAAAAATCTCAAATCTTTTGGTGATAGTGTCGATCCAAATCTTGTTGATAACGACCTTGATCCAAAGTTTGTGAAATCGTCAAGCCAAGATCTATTCTATAGATCTTGCCATACGACGTGTGTATGACCATAACCGCTATCAACTTCCATGTCGCAACTGCAATAAGGAGAAGAAAGATGGTTGGGGGACTTTAGTTTTTGATTTGGGAGGAGATTGTTGGGTACTAAAGTAATAAAATAATAACTCAACTAAAATAAGAGATGAGGAAAGAGCATCAAAAATCACAATGGACAAGAAAAAGGATTTTACTAAGTGGAAGAAATTATAGCAACTATCAAGAGAACCTAAAAGGATAAACTAATTTCTCTCTTAATTTTGTAAATAAAGGATGAAGAGAAGGATTTTTGGGATGAACAAAAGGGACCGCCAAAGCCTCCTATATAGGCTAGGAAAGCAACTCAAAAGCCTAAACCCACCAATGTGGTGTTTGTCGTCAATATAAAGGAGATGGAGAAGGTGGGGTGGTGGGTGTTGTTGGATTTGGGTCTAGACAGTTAATTTAACTAAGGGAAAAACAATCTCTAGCGGCTAAAAGGTGTTAGAAAATGAACCACATTAAAAAAAAATAGCATGTGGTGGGCTGAGAAGACGTCACATGATCATTTAACGGGCAAAAAAATTTAAATATTATTTTTTTTAAAAAAATTTACGAATTTATTGTAATTTTAAAAGTATTTACGCATCTATAGTAACGAGTCACGCCTCCCTCAGGCGTGACTGATTCTGTCGCTACCATTTTTTGCGATCACAATTTCTGTCGCAAACTGAGTTAGCGACTGAAATAGAGACCGAAATTAGCGATTAAATTTTAGCGACCAATGTGTTTTAAAAAAAAAAAAAAAAAAAAGGATTCACGCCACGTGGTAATTTTTTTGTTGACTACCCTACCCCCATTTGGTAAATAAAGAAATAAAAATACCCCCATTAGAGACATTGTAAAACTTTAGAGCGAAAAATGAAATTAAACCTAAAATAAAACAAATCAAAAGATATATTTATATATTTATATTTAGGCTTAATTTCATTTTTCGCTCTAAACTTTTACAATGTCTCTAATGGGGGCATTTTTTTCTTTATTTACCAAATGGGGGCAGGGTAGTCAACAAAAAAATTATCACGTGGCATGAATCCTTTTTATTTTAAAAAAACATCGGTCCCTAAAATTTAATCGCTAATTTCGATTTTTATTTCAGTCGCTAACTCAGTTTGCAATAGAAATTGTGGTCGCAAAAAATGGTAGCGACGGATTTAGTCACGCCTGAGGGAGACATGACTCGTTGCTATAGATGCGTAAATACTTTTAAAATTATAATAAATTCATAATTTTTTAAAAAAAATATTTTAATTTTTTTTCCCTCATTTAACGACATACTCTAACGGCATAGACTAAAAGTTAGTAAGAGTTATATTCGAAAAACCAAAAATTTATTTAGGAACTAAAACCAAAAATTTGAAAAAATTCATGGACAAAAATCTTAGTAAACCCTAATATTTATTAGAAGAGATGAGAGACATTCCAAGAAAAATATTTAGGCTATATTCGAAAAAATTAACTGAAAATGATAGCTTACTAAATTATAATTATTCGGTAAAAATAACCGTTAAAGTAACGTGAAAATGTAAAATAACATAAAAATAATAAAATTATGATTTATTTAAAAAGGATAATCAAAAAAATTGATAAATATATTAAAAATAAAAAGAAAATATAAAAATTTGAAAGCTAGAAAGTAACATTTTAAAAGAAGTTACCTCAAGTAACATTACAAAAAATGGTAAAAGCTACAAAAATTTACTAAAAAAAACTTGTTTAACGAACAATCGAACAAACTTCAACTAGTAAAATGAGGTAGAAATTAATTAAAATGTTTTATCGAAAATAACATTATAATGAATTTCTTTTTGGACATAAATATTTAGTTATTCTTAACAGCTTGATATTATTTATTTAATAATTATTTAGTTTTAATTTTTTAAAATATTATTAGTAAATTAATATTATTAGTAAATTAAAGTATTGTTTGAATGTTTATAGTTAAGACTTTATCTGCTTTAAACTTAGGTCGGTCCTTCAGAAAGAAAGAACGGCGATACAAAGCAGAAATATAGTGTGCTTAAATTAGATGATGAATCATGTCGATCCTATTAAAAAAAGTTGGTGTAGACTCTAATGTCATTTGATTAGCAACTGACGAAGCTAAATATTTGTTAAAATTAAAGAATTTTAAACCAGAAATGTTGCCCTTATTTTGTTCTTTAAGGAAATATAGTGCTTGTTAAGAGGATGGAAATATTGAAAAATATACTTATAAGAGTATCTTTAGTGTTAGATCTTGAATAAAGATCTTGAACTTGAGATTTAATCGTTATTAGATTTCCTAATGAAGGAGGTGAACAAATTTTCAGAATGAAAAATGAATTTTGATAAAATAAAAAAAAAAAAAAAAAACTCTGAAGATCTGCATAACCTTCAAAAAGGAATTTTTTTTCTCTCTTAATCTTAGTAGATATTATGAAATCCATCGAAAAGTGATCTAAAATCTTAATTTGAAATTTACTTCTAAGAATATTCTTAAACACGCTAAATTAGATAGGTTATAACATCTCCATCCGATTTAACATTTGATATAGACTCTAACTTTAATTGATTACGGACATTGGCCGATTTTATACCACAAGAGAACGTATTTGCTTTCCATCATTTATTAACATTATTTAAAATAAAATTACATGCCAAATAATAATTTTTGTGAACAAATATGAGTTAGAGAATTGTTTTGAAAATATAAAGCAGCAAGTGACTTGTATTTGCGGGTTATTTAAAAAAAAAAAAAAATCATCGGGCATATCAATTTTGAAGCATTCTTGCAGTTCATTTGCAAAGCATAATCCAATTTCCACAAATATTAAACAAAACAGGTGTGAAAACATCATGATTTGCTTGCTATTCATATTTCTCAGCAGCTTCCTCGTACTTTATGAGAGAAATATAAAGTACTAATAATGTAAATCCATCACATTATGAAGTATGTTTCTTCTGTGCTGCTGCATTGGCCAATCAGATAATTAACACAAAGTAAATTGAGATTAAGAAACATGTCATATTAATCAAAGCATCAATGTCGTGAGGGCATTGACGCTGATGTACAGAAATTTTTGGCCTTTTGGGTAAACATAATGTTTATAAAATAATTAATTTCAACAAACATCAACTGAAATTTATTATCATTCAAAATGTGTTTGGATGAAATATTTTAAATTTTAAGGAAATTTGAAATTTAGAAAAATTAAAATGTATCAATTAAAATTTTTGAATTTTTAAAATTTCTTGTTTAAATAAACTAATTTAAATTCCTCCATCATCATGTTTCTCACCAATTTCAATTTCCTTTTTCATCTTTATGCAACAAGAACACATCACCTGGCACCAATCCAGCCCTTTGTCTGTTGTGGTCTCCCTCACTACTTCCTCTGCTAGCAACAAGTGCACCTGTCGCGACAAGCGTTGGTCACCAATGTCCCTATGTGGTCGTCGTAAACCGCAAAGAAATCGTAACCGCCACACTGTTGTTCCACCGTCACCAAATCGAGAACCACCTTCACCGCATCCTCCATCACACGTCGCCGCCCTATCACGGATATAAAACCGTGTGATGCGATGGCGGCCTTAGTGCAATAGTTGTCATCTTCCATGGTGAGAACCACAACGAGTGTGAGGTTTGCGAGCAAGAGGTTGCAGTTGCGGTGAGGTGTGAGGTTGCGAACGAGATTGAGGTCTATAGAAGAAGAGAATTTTAATTTCTCACTTTTTAGAAGGAAATTAAATTTCACATTTTTAGTTGTTTAAAATTTTGTTTTAAAATTTTAAAAATTAAATTTTTCATATAAAAACTTTCAAACAATAAATTTTATATTAAAAAATTTTAAATTCTCTCATAAATTACTCTTCTCAGTTAAAATTTTCTATCCAAACCTATTCTAACAGAAATGTTACTAATACATTCTTTGAACATGTTATTTTTTACTAACTTTTACATCTTATTTAATGAATCTCTATTTTAATTTTATAGTTTTTAATTAATTTTAACTGATAAAAAATGTATGTTAAAAAAAATATTTTTTAATTAATAAATATTAGGTTTTATTTTTATTAAAATAATAGTCAGATTCAAACACAAAATTTCTTCCACTTTTTTCCTTCAATCCTTATTAATGGGTGATTTGGTAGCCCTAAAGAGAGTGGAAGGAGCGAGGAGAGTCGGTGAAGAATTGTGAGGAGAGGCGGCGATGAATTGTGAAAATATGAGGAAGTGGGAGTGGTTTGGTAGCAATGATCACTGAAAGAGAACAAAAATATTCACACAAAAAAATGGGTTCCACAGCTAAATAAATTCACTCTAATATGAGCGAATTTGGACATAAATGAGATGCGAGAAACATGTATACGTATAGCGCATCTGTTGCATTCACCCATTTTCTATCATTATAATATCACATTAAAAATAAGTAGATAAAATAAATATAATAAAATAATAATACTAGATAACTTTAACTTAAATATTTTTGCTTTATTTTTGTTCTATTAAATCACTTTTATTTTTTTCATTTCTCACTTATTTTCTTCTCTTCTCTTCTTTTCTTACTTATTTCTTCTTCCTCTATTTCTTCTCAGACTTCTCCCCTTATCAAATACACCCTAAACGGTTAAGCCTCTATTTTTAAGCACAAAGTCAACTTTTAACTTTTAACTGATGATGATGTCTATATATTAATAATGTGATCATGCAAAAGTTGTCGGATTGATATGAATCACGGACAGCTAATACTTAAAAGCAACCACAGAGTAAAATGGAACTGGATAATGCACTACTCTGATTTTATTAAGAAACCTTTTTCATAGAAATTACAGAAAAATTCAATATGTACAACATTGGGCAAAGGAATGATTGATAAAACAAACTATGTGTTGCATTGGGACCCTAATATAATAGTAACATGTTGCCAATAAGACGTTATGTTATGTCCACCAACTTAACAAATGCAATAGCGAATCATTCTAGCTAATTAAATACTGTCTCCTTGACATCGAGGTACCAAAAACTGATGTCCAAAGAAAATAATATTAGGGCATATCTAGTTAAGCCAATCACATGACTTGTTGATATTCTTTATGTTTTTTTTTTCACTTCTTCTAATAATGATATATCATCTTTATTATTTTAAGTAACTTAATCAATTTCTTAAATAGATCCCACAATTTATTTCACTCTTTTATATTTTATTATTTATCTTAACTTTAATTTAATATATTTTATGTCAATTGTTTTAATAATATAAATATGTAATAATTTTTAATTACATGAAATCTTCACTTCAAAATTTAAAATATAAAGAAAAAGGATTGGAAATGTTTAAATAAAAATACACTATTTTAATTAAATAATTTTTATAATACATGTAAAACTACTATGTACTAATAATTTAAATAAATAAAATAAATTTTAAAATAATCATATTTTTTTATTTGTGTAAAGGAACACAAAATTAAAATATGGTTTAATTTGTAAATAGTTAATAAATATAATTATTTTTAAGCAAATACTTTTTATAAATAAATGTAAACTAATGTTTTAATAAAATTAAGTGAACCTCACTAAATAGTAAAAAAAAAAAAAAAAAACACGGGCTACTCTAATAATGGTGCTTTCTTTGCACCCCCGCCCCACCACATAAATTGCTCCCCAACGTCCAAAAAGGAAGACTTGAGTTGTTAGCATTGTTCATGAAAGAAGAGCAACCCAATTAGAAATGCCCTAATATTTACTCTTTTTTAGAACACCTTACAAACTCGAATATATAAATGATTTGGAATGTTGATTACCGTGAATGGACATTTGTTTTTCGCTGCCCACAAGCCCCTAGTGTGTTCGAAAAGTTCTGGATCATATTTGTACAAAAACCTTGTATAAAAAACTTTCCATTCTTCTAAAGAATGTTTCAAGAACATTGGAGAAAAAATAATAAATAAATAAAAATATAATAAGTATACATTAGAAATCATCATTAGATTATATTATTTAAAAAATTCTATAAAAGTATTTTATCATTGATTTCTTAACCAATGGCAAAAACATTTGTTAATATTTTTGTATTATAGGTTTGAAATTTTGCACAGGATCCAAACAATTGGTAAGACAATTTATAAGACAGCAAACCCCCACTAAAGTAATTAGTTTAACTTTTTACGCCATTCATTTTTCCAATACACCCAACATGCACAGTGTAATACCAATTTTGCCCTTTTCATAATCCGTAAGTTGCATATCAACATACACCCTTCGATTTCATACGGATTGACAATCCGTAAGAGTCATATGGATTGTCAATCCATATGACTCTTACGAATCGACAATCCGTATGAGTCATATGGATTGTCAATCCATATGGCTCTTACGAATTGCCGATCCGTATGAGAGTAAAGTTGGAAATAAAAAAAATATGTTGGGTGTATTAGAAAAAACGCTGGTATAGGAAGCAGAACTCTAAAGTAATTTGTGATTTAGGGATGGACTTGTAAACCATTCTTGCTTATTCCAAATATGGACAAACTACATCTAGTGTGGACTATGGATTAATAAGGTAAGTTGTTTATCATGGACCACACTTAGATCCTTGGATTTATCAAGGTATACAATGTTATCATAAATCCACCCTCATTAGAATATTTTTCTCTACAACGTCCCTCCCTCTCCCACATACTACCATGGCGCTTCCGATGATTGACAACACCTCTGACGAGGCCTCTCATTATCAACCATGCCTCCAATGACCAAAAGTGCCTTCACCTCCACCATTTCCACCTTTGATCGTTCAACCATTGCAAATTTGTCTGTCATAGATCCACCACCTTCGTCACGGATTCGCCACCATGTTCTTCCTCAATCTCTTACCCAAGCGATTCTCTTCTACTCCCATATTTGAATTTATTTTTTTCCTCTTTTTTAATTAGGAGCTGGATTTTTTTTTTTGGCATAGATTAAAAGATTGTTGATGTTCCATATTCATTTTAGATTTTGGTTTAATGATTTGGAACAAGATTTTATGATATGTAACTAAAATTTCTGAATGTAAAGGATTCACGAGGCAAAGATGGAGTAGGGTTAGGAGTTGCAGGTTCAATGAAGATGATTTTATGTTTTCATATTCGATAGCAATGGGATCTAATGTGGTGCAAGTGTTGTAGCTGCCGGAGAAGAAGCAGAAAAGAGGGGGAAAATTGTGTCACTGTGGAGAGAGAGGGTGTGAAAGGTCGAAAAAGGAATTTGGTGTGTTGGATATCTTAAATCATCCAAAGGGTGTAAATAATGGTCCATGATAGCTACTTACTAGTCGAATGCTAGATGCCGTCCCAAATATGATTTAATTTATTACATTTGCATTCCGCCAACTTAATCAACTTAAAAACTATTTTCAAAAACCAGATGGCCAGTAAAAAATGTGTTGTAGATGATTATATATATTAGAAAAACTAGGTTCAACCCTGTGTTACAACAAAAATGACCTCATCAACAGTTATTTACGAGGCCGAAGAATATTATGTGACTTGTAAATGAATTTGCAATAAAAAATATTCATTTACATTAAACAAATATTCAATTGCAATAATAATGCTAGTCCTCAGCTTGTCCTTTACTGAATTCTGCAGCCTTGTTCTTCCTGTCGGAGATATATCAGGCCCCGTCTAATCCTCTACAAAGAAAAGGAAGAAAATTTGTTTATTATATGGTAACAAGCAAGCAATGTATACAAATGTAACTACAAAAGTTCCCATCCATAGAATTAAGCTACAGAATAAAATGCATTATCTGAAGATCAAATTCAACAATCCCTCCCTCTCAGAAGATCAAATGGCTTAATACCTCAGCAGTGTCTCTTATGCGTAGGAGATCCAATCTTTCCGCAGGCCTCCGATTGGAGAGAGTAGCCAACTGCAATCAAAGCCTAAGTTAGTTCGCAAAAATAGCCAAAGGTGATGTTTTCACCCATAACGAAAAAACTGATGTCAAGTCACACATATATGTAATTACCCAAAAACTAAAGCGCTCCGGGTCTTTTGGTGAAGGCATCATTACTTCAACACTGGCTAGTCTCTCAAGTTTTCTTGGATCTGTATGATATTTCAGTAGTTTAGTATTGCAGCAGTCCATTGTCATTTGTAAAGGTGCAAATAGGAAAAAGAAGGTCAGTCCTATTCAGTAACATAGGATAACAAAACTAAAGCATCATCAGAATTAACAGATTCCTATGATAGTGTTGGAAATATATGTTCAGCAACCCCCCCAAAAAAACAATGGGAAAAGAAAAAGGCGATGATCAATATATCTTGGTTGTCATTATAACCAAAGTATAAAGTAGTCCTAGGTGGTAGGGTATACATCATATAATGATGGTTTAAAAATTACCAATATATCTTGGTTTTCACTATAACCAAAGTACAAAGAAGTCGTAGGTAAACATCATATAATTATGGTTTAAAATTACCATGTCTTGCTGCTTCTTTAGCTCTTGCTATCCACGATTGAGCATATTCAGCTGCACTATATGTTTGTTGTTGTAACTGTAACAACATAACAAAAGTTACTACTTACAAAGATGGATCAATTTGTTGCAGTATAATGCATTCAATATAAAGAGTCATCATTGTAGCTAAGCCTTAACATTTAAAACTAAAGCATAAAAGAATATAAACTTGAAGGGCAATCAAAGATCTCATTATTCAAACCACTAGGTTCGGCCTAACGGTGGGAGTTAGAGTAGTTTGCATGGAATCTTAAGTACAAACACCATTACCACCATTGTACACCCAAAAAAAAAAAATCTCATATGCATGCAGATAGTCAAATAAACTAGCAATATAGACATCACCGACATTCATTGTCCTCTTTGCAATAACTCCGAGGAAGATGCCTCACATCTCTTCTTTAGCTGTCCTAGTATTTTACCTCTGTGGTGGGAGTCAAGGGCATGGGCAGGTCTCATTGGGGTATACTCTTGTAATCCAAAGGAGCATTTTAGACAATCCTCGTTTTGCCATCTACGTGGGAAAGCTTTATCTAGGTGGTTAACTTGGTGGACAGCCTTAACATGGTGTACTTGGAATCATAGAAACCAGATCCTTTTTCACAATGAATCCTTTAACGGCCACAAACTTTTGGAAGATGCCATTTTCTTTTTCTGGTCTTGGCTGAGGAACCTAGAGAATGGTTTTGATACCCCTTTCCATTATTGGTCTAGCAACTTGAGAGAGTGTTTTGTACCTTTGGGGAGGGGTTAATTTACATGTATTTCGTCTTTGATTTTTTCTTTTTGCGCGATCTGTTAGAACTTCGTCGGCTTTGGTATAAAGCCATCAAAGTTCTGTGTAGATCCCGCTGTTTTGTATCTTCAGCAGTACTCCTTGTACTGTTTTATATATATATATATATATATATATATATATATATATATATATATATATATTATCTTTGCTGATCAAAAAAAAAAAAATAAACTAGCATCCTATCCAACATGACAGTGAGCTTACAAACACACAACAAAATTTTAGCGAACTTACAGTCTCGCTTTCACTTGTTCCTTCTGGTGGCATAATATCTTGTATCCATTCAACCTCTGCAACACGGTACCTGCATAAAACATTAAAGAATAAAGCCATATTTCCATGAAAGAAAAACAGCCAGATCAACAGCTAGAGAATTCATGAAACACCCATAGATAACTCACCCATCTTGATCCCAGGAGCGGATGATACGAAATCTCCTACGACTTTCAATCTGCATGTAGCAACACTTTCTTAAACATTGAAAACATTTAAAATAAAATTAAAGAAAAACCAAGTCTATTTTAATAGAATCCAGGTTAAAATAGAAAATTCTTAGGAGCCTCCAAAGTATCCTAGGACCACTAACACTAGCCCAGCAGTGACAAAATAAAATGAGAAACAAACACCATTACAATTTACAACTGACTCTTAGAGTGAACTTGTACAACTTGCCAATCGTCCACAATATTCTCAAGTCCTTGTGGCAAGCACATATGATATAAACAAGATATAGTTATAAGTTTCAATAAATTGCTTTCTGGATTTATCAAAATTGTCAGAAAATGATTGGGATAATATTTTTCCAGAGCAGTGAAGTATATATAAGTACATAGATAAATCAGTTAAATTTTCACCTCTATATAAAAACGACCATCTGGAAGTGGTTCACACCTACAACATCAAATAAATAAAATTATTTAAAGCAAGTGACATACATGAGAAAGAATTTCATATGGGGAAGGGGATATGTATTTGAGATTTTTTATTTTCATGTGAAAAGGATGCCAAGCACCTACTCTATGATTTCCACTTCACAGGCAAACTCAGCTAAGGAACCTGTTGAATCAAGTATAGCCTACAAGATCAAAAGACAAGTCATATACACACACAATAACAGAAGAAAATGGTCGGTGCTATATAGCGAAAAAGGGGGGAAAGGGGATAAGTGAAGTAATCTACCATTCCCATCCGATGATTGCCTTCCATTATTCTTCTTACCTGTTTTATTTAAATAAATAAATAAATTAGAGATATGGTGACCTTCAGAGTTTCATACTAGCTTATATTAGTAGTTTGGTACAACTTATAATTATGTTAATGGATTACTCCATGCCATGGATTGAATATGCCAAATAAATCCCAGATTAGTGTCCACTGAAAGCTACTGTGCAAATTTGAAAATGATATACATAGCTCACAGACAACATATAATATAACCATTTACCAGTCCACTCACTACCCTCCAAGTTTTGCGATCGTGTACTATAAAAGTAAGGTCAATTAGCTTAACCAGACCCATTCAAAAAAAAATTCTAGAATCCTAACAGGTACTAATATTCTGAACAAAAGAGTAGAAAAATGATATATTAAGAACACAGTTTGTCTCTACTGTACAATTATTTAAAGGACGGTATATTAAGAAAGTGTACAGGGAGTAAGTTGAGAAAGTGTGAAATTACAAAGGGTTAGTGTAACTTACCCTCATTTAAACTAGTGAAGAAAGCCCAAGGGTTAGTTTAATTTGTATATCCTCACTCCCAAGTCCCAACTACTCACCAACATTAGGCAGATGGCACTAAAATGTTTCTTAAGGACGAACCACAAGAAAACTAATGACCAACTTGAACATACAAGATATATTAAAATTTAAAATTTTCTAGTGACTATCTGCATCTGTTAACAACTCACCATGAGTCTATACCGAGGTTCAAATATATTGAGTGCAAACCTTTGACATGGTATGACAACATCCATGACAAAAAGAGGGAGTAGATCTACACCAGCATTGATTAAACCGTCATGCTCTTGCTTCCTTTCAGCATATTCCTCTGGGAAGTTCTTTTGTATGATGTTCTTCAATGTCACACTAGAAATAATTGACAAGAACATATTACAAAAGTAACAGTAAATGAAATTTGTTAGAGCTTTTATTTGACCAAAATATCTGAAGATTAAACAGAATTCTGATGAACACATACTCAGAAGACCAAAAGAATTGCCTGTTATATCAAAGAGGTTCACCAATCACCAGAAGGGTATTGAAAACAGGCATTTTTTGTCCTATTAATTTGGGGCAATACATTGTCTCAATCTCAGCTAGAAAACCAGCTTAAGAAAGTAACTTCCTACTGCCACATGTTTGGCCACTACGGTTTCAAGCAAGTGTGAAAGGGCATCCTAGTCAATTCTCTAAAGTGTATGTCAAAGGGAAATGGAAGCATGGAGGATGGGGGGCCAAGGATGGACACGCACCAACATAACAAACTCTGCCAGCTGGCAGAGTTGAGCAGATATGTGAATATTCTTTCTGTTAGAGGAGAGAGAATTACTATATATTATCACTATTATGCTTATTTTCTTTTTAGGGCTGGATTTAGCTTTCTGGGAAAGGGGTCAAGAACTTGGTACACGCAATAGGATTGCGTAGTACTGTTCCATTGGTTTCTGTATACCTCTCTATACTTACTTCAGCAATTTCAGTGAGAGCCACTGTAATTGCTTATCGATAATACCATAACCCAGCTATTTCTATGTTTCTGTGTTTGAATACTTAACAATTGGTATCTAGAGCACTTTCCTGGGAATTTTATGGTGGTAAAGCGTAACAGCATGGAAAAACGTATGGAAGGACTGGAGCAACAGATCGCTGAACTGAAGAAGCTTTTTCTGGATCGCAGCAGGTCACGCAGGGGACGTACGCACAAGCGTCGTTCTCACCGGAGAAGAAACACGAACGAGGAGGTCGATGGTGCGATAGACGGCAGCGATGAAACAAGTGAAGCCTCTCGCAGCACTAGTCGCGACTCTTCGCGTGATTTGGGAGGAAGGAAATTGAGAATTCCCATTTTCAGGGGTGACGACGCATACGGGTGGGTCGTACGGGCTGAAAGGTACTTTAAGCTGAATATGGTCTATGAGGAGGATAAATTGGATGCCGTAGTGATCGCCTTGGAGGATAAAGCGCTGAGTTGGTATCAATGGTGGGAGGAATCGAGTCCTGAGCTTTCATGGGACGAATTTAAGGCAGCATTAATTCGACGTTTTGAACCGGGTCTAGTTCAGAACCCGTTTGGCCCTTTGCTGAGCATTAAGCAAACCAGCTCTGTCATGAAATACAGAGAACGGTTCGAGAGGGAATCTGCACCGTTAAAAAAAGAAGAGAGAGTGATGTTGAAAGGGATTTTTATAAATGGACTGAAGGAAGAGATACAGGCAGAACTGAAGCTACACGCTGCTGGCACCTTGGAAGAATTAATGGACAGAGCACTTCTGTTGGAGGAGAAGAACAATGCCTTACGCAAGGCAGGGCTGTTGAACTCAGATAGAAGACATGGTGACAGGAGTTTAATGAAACAGTCCAAGGGATTTACAAGGTAGATATAAGGAGGGCTCAAGCAGTAAACACTTAGAGCCTGAAGGTGGGGAAAGAAGAACTAGCACAGTAGGTGGCAAATTGTCGCAAGCTGAGCTGAGAGATAGGAGTAAAAAGGGGTTATGCTTCAAATGTGGGGAGGCTTGGAGTAGAGAACATGTGTGTAAGATGAAGCACTTTCAATTGGTGCTAGTCGAAGGGAATGTGGAAGAAGAGTCAGAATGTGAAGGGGACAGTGAGCCTGAGCAGGTTGAAATTCTCACTGCTAAGACTATGCAATTATCACTTAATAGTAGAGAGGGATTAACCTCTAATAGCTCTTTCAAGACTATGGGGAGCATTGGGGAACAACCAGTGTTGATTTTGGTTGATTGTGGAGCCTCTAGCAACTTCATATCTAGGAATATAGTAGACTTGTTGAAGCTGCCCGTAAAAGAGACAGTAGAATTTATAGTGGAATTGGGAAATGGTGAAAGGGTTAAGCACAGAGGGATGTGCCAGAAGCTAGAGATACAAGTGCAGGGCATGTCAATAGTGCAACACTTTTTTATCATGGACTTGGGAGGTACGGATGTGGTCTTGGGGATGGATTGGTTGGCTAGTTTAGGAGAGGTGAAGGCCAACTTTAGCAACTTGGAACTGGTTTGGAGAGAAAAGGGAGAGACAAGAAGGTTGACAGGGGACCCTTCTCTATGTAAAAGCCAGCTATCATGGAAGGCTTTATTGAAGGAACTTCAAAATGAAGGGGAAGGCTATTTGATAGCCTATCAGATGGATACAGAACCCATGGAAAAGGATGTGTGGGAGAAGGATAGTCAGTTAGAAGGGTTACTGACCTCCTATGATGCCTTGTTCAGGGAGCCTACTGACTTACCTCCAAGTAGAGCTTGTGATCATGCAATTGTGTTGAAGGAAGGAGCTGGAATCCCAAACATACGACCCTATAGATACCCCTACTATCAGAAAAATGAGATAGAGAGATTTGTCAAGGAAATGTTGGCAGCTGGGATCATACGGCCTAGTAACAGTCCATTCAGTAGCCCAGTCATTTTGGTGAAAAAGAAGGATGGAGGATGGAGGTTTTGTGTAGACTACCGTACTCTGAACAAACTCACAGTGCCAGACAAGTTTCCAATTCCTGTAATTGATGAATTACTAGATGAATTGGGGGGAGCTCAGATTTTTTCAAAGCTTGACCTGAAATCTGGCTACCACCAGATTAGGATGAAGGAACAAGATGTAGCCAAGACAGCTTTTAGGACTCATGAGGGCCATTATGAATTCTTAGTGATGCCTTTTGGACTCACCAACGCTCCTTCTACATTTCAGGCCGTAATGAATCAGGTTCTAAAGCCTTACTTGAGAAAATTTGCACTTGTGTTTTTTGATGATATTTTGATCTATAGTGAAACTTGGGAATTGCATTTAGAGCACTTAAAAACTGTACTGCATGTGCTATGGATTAATGATTTGGTGGTTAACAAAAAAAAGTGCTCATTTGGGAAGCATAGCTTAGAGTACCTAGGCCATATCATTTCTGGTTTAGGAGTGGCAGCAGATAATGCTAAGATACAAGCTATGGTGGATTGGCCAGCTCCCAAAGATGTTAAGGGGCTGAGAGGTTTTCTGGGTCTGACTGGGTACTACAGGAAATTCGTAGAGGGCTATGGCAAAATTGCATGGCCATTAAACCAACAATTGAAGAAAGATCAATTTAAGTGGGATGATTCAGCTCAAGCAGCCTTTGAAGGGTTAAAAAAAGCCATGACTCAGGTTCCTGTGCTAGCCATTCCTAATTTTCAGTTGCCTTTTGTGGTAGAGACTGATGCTTCAGGTAAGGGAATTGGAGCTGTGTTAATGCAAGGGGGGTAAACCTGTGGCTTATATGAGCCAAACTCTATCTGAAAGGTCATTAAACAAATCTGTGTATGAAAAGGAGCTAATGGCCGTAGTTCTAGCTGTGCAAAAATGGAGACATTACCTTTTAGGAAGGCATTTTGTAATCCATACAGATCAGAAAAGTCTCAAGTTTTTAGCCGATCAAAGGTTGATGGGGGAGGAACAACATAAGTGGATATCAAAATTGTTAGGTTTTGATTTTGAGATCAAATATAAACCTGGCATAGAGAATAAAGCAGCTGATGCCCTATCTAGAAGGATGCTATATTCTGCCTTAAACACTGTGCAGTTCACTGATTGGGATGAATTAGATGAGGAGGTGAACCAGGATGATAAACTAAGGACCATTGTGCAAGATTTAACGATAGGGGGTAGCAAATTTAAAAGCTACAAACTGATGCAGGGCAGACTGTATTATGGCAGCAGAATGGTGATACCTGCAGCCTCTCCTAAAGTCAATTTAATCCTACAAGAATTTCATGGGTCAGCTATGGGAGGTCACTCTGGATATTTCAGAACTTACAAACGCATTTCAGCTCTATTTCATTGGGAAG
>PYAF01002691.1:2127509-2138271 GCA_007407185.1 Glycine tomentella | reverse complement strand
TGGGGTTATTAGTTAAATTAAATCTAGCAGTGCAGTATCGTATTATGTGAACTTCTGGGAAAAGAATTTGAGAAAAATGTTTTGGAAAAATTTAATCACGATTTCTATACTATGTTTCCAAAACGGAATTTTAATAAGTCTTCCGCTGAAAACTCTAGTACCAAGATGAGTAACAACCGGAGTACTACGGGGTGTTACATTAATACAGAAATATTGAAAGTATGGTCGAGTTGAAAAATCTCCTCCTTGGGTCGTTAATATGGAAACATTGAAGGTGACACCATTCAAATCGAAGATAAACATGTTTTTCAGTGTTTGGTAAAGCTCTTTAAAAAAACAAAAAGAAAAAAAGCATTTTATTAAACAAAGGCACAAAGCCAACACAAGAAGTGTCATGATATCAAAACCAACAAAATTAGATGTTAATCCATACATGTGAGTTGTAACATGATTTTTTTCTCATATTACGGCACTTCATGCAGTGACACTTCACTTAATATCCTTGTTGGTTAAAACCAACGAGATTTAATTATAAATGATTTATCTATTTTAGTTTTATTTATTTTTCTTTTAACATTTTAATTTAGCAATTTTAAACTTTTTTAAGGACACGTCGATTTTTAGAAAGCATTGAACTGGACATTGACCAGTTTTCAATCAAATCGATGGGTTCGGTTCGGGTTTCAAAACCACTATATCATGTAAATTATAATAATTAATTAAATTAAAATTTATATTTAATAGACATAAATAATAAAATCAAACATTAAAAGGATAAATATCTGCTGAGAAAATTATGTAGTCAACAAATATATTGTAAAAGATTATTTTGGTCTGTTTGGGTCTTTTTGGAGATGAAAAAAAGCAAAGAAGGAAGTGCAAGAAGCAACATGCCAAAGAAAAATTGGCATAATTTGGTCACTTTCATCATATTCAAGTCATTCATCCTTATATGCAATAATCTAATCCTAACTAATTATTGGACTTATGGATTGTGAAATCCAAATTTATAAAACTAAAAAGTATTTTTGGATTGTGAAATTTGGATCAAAAAAAGAGAAGGAATTATGGATTGTCCATTTCAAAATTATGCAGACATTATTTTAAAATAAGTAATTAAAAAAATATGTTATTTCCAGATTATTTATTCCAAAATCATGTATGGATAATTCTATATTTCTCATTCCAAAATTATGCATACATAATTTTGGAACAAGTAATCTAAAAGATATGTTGTTTTATGGATTACTTATTTTGAAATTATCCATAATTTCGGAATAGACAATTTAAAGTGCTCAATGTTTTTGTCTATTTCTAATTCTCCATTGCAGAAGTATAACCAGATCTAAAAAAACTTTTTACTTACCTCGAACAATTGCTTTGACGTAGAGCAATAGAATTATGACTCGTTTTCTACTTACAATTACTTTGTTCCTACTTTATTTAGAAGCTACTTCATAAAAAATAAGTGTGACGAGGAAAATGTGGTGCAACTGTGGTAGTGGAGTCTTTCAAGCAGAGGTTCTATGGAGGATAATTTTGAAATATTTAAAAATAAGGTGTAGGTAGCAAAATATGGTTGCAGGAAGCAATTACCTTTTATTTCCTTTCTAAAATAGCTCATCTTGACCCTTAGGCCTTGGTACATCCCTTATTCCCCAAGTCCCTACTCCCTACTCCAAGCATACGAAGGAGTCTATTCGACTCTAATATCTAAAGGATTTTGCTTTCTACGTCAGTAACTTTTCTAATACACCCAACACTCCACAATGGATATCCGAAAATGCCCCTGCTGCTAGGTTAAATAAAATTAAAATACCCCATCGCTTCTTCTCGCTGCGCCAGTTTCCTTTGTCTCCCTGCGCACCAATTTCATTTGCTACACCGTCATCGTTTGTCACCTGCACCATTTCTCATGGCGTCACCTCCAGTGCCTAGTGCGTGTTTGATTTGTAGAGTTAAACAGATTTGCAAATTTGTAAGAGTTTCATAGATTAAACAATCTGCATGAGGCATACGAATTGATGAATCCATAAGCCTGATACAAATTGTGACCGGAGCCTGTTTTTTAGGAATTCCTCATACTCATATCCAAGGCAGCTTACCACAAGCACCCCACCCCATACGACTAGTTGGGGTAATCCATGTAATTCTTACGGATTGTGCAATCCCTAAGCCTCATACGGATTGGTGAGCAAGCAATTTCAAATTTATTAGACAATCATCATATTCTTTTTCACTAGCACAATAAACTAGTCTCCTTCATGCTTCCATGACATAGTCCCATGCGTTTTGTTGTCGAACAAAGGTTTTACATTTTGCCTTGACATTCTTGTCAATGTGAAATCGACACAACAAGTTGGTTGAATCAGGGAACACATCCTTCACTGCATTCATCAATGTTGAATCTCTATCTGTAACAACGACATTAGGAAAAATTCACTTTTCAAAAAAATGTCTCTAAAGCGTTCAAGAGCCTACACAACATTGTTGATACGTTCAGCTTCCAAATACACAAATGCAGCTGAAAATGTCATCGCAGTAGGTGTGACACCAACAATGTCAAGTAAAGGGAGTCTGTACCTGTTAGTTTTGATGTACTATCTATCAAGAATACCATATGACATGCGTTGCACAATTTCACTGAATCCGAATGTGTCCAAAAAAAATCACGTACAATATTTTTATCCTTTAGTCTATGCCAATGGATATACATATCACGTTCAAGAAGCTTCATCAATTATTGCATTTCAGTATTACTGCCTCTTATAGAAGCACGGTATGCATATTGTGCATTGTACACTTGCTTCATTGTTGTAAAAAATTATTGTCATTGTACTCCTTCAAAGTTAGAAGAATATTCTTTGATTTTACCATGGACCTTGTCATATCAACAACAATAGTCTTCTCATCCTTAGTTAGCACCCAACATATACATGTTAAAACTTCTACAATCATTCATTCTACAAGTTTTAACAAAATACAAAACAATATAATTATCTCATAGGTATTGAAGGCATCAGAACAATCAATTGAACAATTCACATTTTCAAATGAAGCACTTTCCTCTCCATTCTCTTCATTCATATTCTTTTCTTCATCCATAATAGTATCATACATCCACTCATTATTGTTCATCTTAACAAACCATCCAAAAAATTATTCATTATTAACATTAAGGTGTTAACAATAATCACCAATTATATCCACAGTAAAAAATGTATCAACAAATAAATTTCATTACCCATTTCACTTGATATTTCATTTTATTTCTATTGTTACAAATTAATAATAATCTTACATCATAACATCAATACTTTATTTATTATATAATTATTTTTGTAACATAAATAAACATATATATGCTTAAATAAATAAATAATTATCAAAATAAATATTTTTTTAAAATAAAAATATGTATGCTTCTTACGGTTGTGTAATTCGTATAAAACATATGTATTAGCTAATCCGTATACTTCTTATGGATTGTGTAATCCGTATACTTCTTACGAATTGTGTAATTCGTATACTTCTTACGGATTGTGTAATCCATATAAACCATACGGATTAACTAATTCGTATGCTTCATACGGATTAGCTAATTTGTATGCTTCATACGGATTAGCTAATTCATATGCTTCATACAGATTACGTAATTCGTAAGAAGCATACGAATTCACAATCCATATCATCCATACAGATTATGTAATTTGTATGCTCAACAACGGATGAGTGTAAAACTATAAAGTGCATTTACCTTCTCCGATGATGCCAAACGTCTGGTGAACGAAGAACCGCCACTAAAAATGACCTCCACCAACAAATCAACACCAATGCCTCACAAGGAAGAGAACAACATTCAAGAGAAAACCACAACGAAGCTGCTGAAACCAATTAAGCAAAAATGCATAACACCAGCAACAAATAACGATGAAGGATACTTTTGGGATTAAAGAAAAAAATGTTGGGTGTATTGAAAAACTGAATGGTGTAGGAAGCAAAACCCATGTTAGATCATTTTTTTTTATAATGGTTGAGGCTTGAACCTATGGTCTCATGTATATTATCACAAACTCTCAAGGCCGACCCTAATGGTTTATGTTAGATAATCTTTAAGCCATATAATAGTTGATATTTAATGGATTAACTTTAAATTAGTGGTTGTTTCATGCTATTGCTAAATTATATATGGTATTTATATAAAAGTTGAATAAAAATAGTCCTTTTATTATTTTCATTCACAAACATATTTGTTTATGTGCATGTTTGATTTCACGTTGAAGAATTGATTTTAAGTTTATAATTAATTTTAAGTAAATTTTCACATGTTTAATTCCACATTAGAGAAGAGTCTCGCATTGATTTTGAGTATAAAATTAATTATAAATTGAATCGACTTTTAGTAATTTTTGGGTTGGATCCAAAATTTATACTTAGTTTTATTCCTAAATTAATTTTATTTTAAAAATAATAAAACATAAATTACATCACTTCAAAATTAATTTTACAAAATCAATTTAATTCAAAATTAATTTTGTCAACGATCATACAAACACACATACTAAATAAACTAATTAGTCCCCTAAAAATTAGATTTGTTAGCAAGTTAATGAGTTTAGTATAATAAAATTGAGCATGAACATTATGAAATGAACTATTTATACATTTTTATTTATATAAGTTAAATTCCTGTATATCTCACATTTATTTTAAAGGGATACCAAGCTTAGTATAATAAAGTTGAGCACGAACATTATAAAAAGACTTTTTATACATTTTATTTATATAAGTTCCATTACTGTATTTGTCACGTTTATTTTAAAGGGATACCAAATTAAACCAATATGAAAATTTTCATTATTCTTACATTCTTTTAATTTGCTTTTTCTGTAAATTTTTCATTTCTCACTATTTCTCACAATTGTTTCAAAAGGATACCAAATTCAACCAAAGTTGCGTTGACCTTTCAAATCACTCCCACATTACGCACCAAAATGTAAAATAATCACGTTTCATAAAAATCCAAACACCTCTTGAACTTTTCAACGAGTTTAGTTGAAGAATGACCGAAGCATCTCCAATAAAGTTATTCAGTTCTTCACTGAAAATCCAACAATTTTTGTCTGATTTAGTTTGTATTTAAATTATATCGTTGCAGTTCATCTGGGTCATAGTAGATTCTCGCAATGAAATTGACACATGGATGTAAGCTTCTACAACAGGAAGAGTATTTAATAGTAGTGAACTAGTTTGACTTAGAAATATATATAAAAGTGCTAACAAAGAAGGCAAATTAAATAATGTAGAAAATGCAAATGTTAGGCAAAATTGAAACTGATTCATAGATCTAAGATCTCATTAGGTTGATTCAACGCAATAGACAAAGCATAAAGATCCCTATGGCATAATCAATAATAGTATAATAATACATCAGTATTATTTTTATTTTATTTTTTAATTTTAGTACAAAGACTAACTTGAAGAAAGGTTAGTGATGCAATATGGCGTCGAAATATGCTGAGGACGAAGACCAAATGGCCGTGAGCACCGTACGATTTGCCGTTTTATGCTATTAAATTACTTAATGACATGTATATGGTATAGCCGAAGTTTAAGTGCCAAAGACAAAAGCTTGCTTTCACTTTGTGAATGATCTACTTACTTTACAAAAGAGATGCTCCAGATTTCTCACTCAGCTCCAGGAATCATCAACATCTCAGTCACCATGATATCAAGATTTGGTTGATTTGATATGTTGTTTGTATAAATTATACGTTACTTCATTTTTTTTTTGGAGTATAAGTGTACAAAACTTTCTAGTTTCTACTATGATAGTTTGAGTTGAACCAAGTTTAAATCATTAAGCAAAATCTCCAAGAAAAAAATATGATTGGACCAAAAATTTGATTAAAGATAAAAAAAAATTACATACTCCATTGTTCAGATGTTCCACGCTATACATAGATAATGGGAGGGAAATTGTACACAACTTTACCTTCACATATGCAAAGAGGCTCTTTCCGGATTCGAACACATGACCAACAAATCACAAAGATACAACTTTACTACTTTCTTAGGACTCGTCCTCTTTTTTTATAAAGATAATCAAACAAATTTTTTTATAAAGATTTCACTAATAAAATCAGTAAATATTTTACATTTATAATTAAAAAAATATCAATTCTTAGAAAATAATATATATATATATATATATATATATATTATTTACTATTGGTTTTCTCAACAATGACTAAAATAAACTTTATCTTTTAAAATAATTTGTTCACCTTAAGTGAACCAAGTGTTTATTTTATATGTGATCCCTCTATTTAAGGTGTTGAAGATTTTATATTAATTAATGATATGAAAAAATGAAATATATGAATAGAGGACAATCTTTACCGATAAATTTTGGGATTAAATTATATGCAACCCTAAAATTTAAAGATGATATTACAACTTATGGTCGTGATTATTATTGAATCATTGGATTATTTTATCATTGGATCATTTGTAATTATGTAGTCCTCAGCGTGAGGTGTAATGCCCCTACATTTAGCCATTGAACTATTTTGCTATTATTTTATATTTTATTTTGGAAAACTGGATGAGAATGTCAAAATTCTAATCCCCACAATTACGTTCGATTCAGTAAATTCTATCTAGTTTAGATTAAAGTTGCGTAAAAAGATAAACTGGTAATTAGGACAGTTTTAAAATCATTTTTGAATCATAAACATGTTTAGAATAATTAATAATAATTGTGGAGTTTTTTAGAATTAATCGAGAAAGTATGGTAAAAGACAAAAAATGTCCCCAGGACATTATTGAGAGGCAGACATGGAGTTTTAAAGCCGAAAATACTCTCAAAAATATAATAAGTATAAATTAGTCAAAAAATATATTTTGAAGAAAAATTGATGGGAAAATCTAGAATAACATTTATTTAACAAAAAAATTATTACTTTTTATTTGTAAAAATCAAAATAAATACTAAGAGATTTACAATAACTAACACAGCTTACTCAACAAAATAAATTTAGCCCCCTTAATACAAAAACTTGATTTATTAAGTAGTTAATGAGCATTTTCAAACTGTCATCTTGGTCTCCTCGCACTCAATATGCATATCAAATACAGTCCTTTTTTAGGGTTTTATTGGTAAAACAATTTTTAAAGTGTTAATTAACACTCTTATATATTATTTTAAAATTATTTTAAGAATTATTGTTTCAAGAATATTGGTCAAGGAAAAAATAGTTTTTTTTGTTTTTTTTAATTACAATATTTGTTATATTAATAATATTAAATTTAATACTTTTAATAAAAACTTTATATTTTTTAACATCTTAATCAATGTCCATCATGTAATAATTAATTAAACTATATTTAAAATGAATAATAATATTGTATTTTCCTATGATAACCTTTTAATATTTTATAAAAAAGGAACAAAAATAATAATATATATTTAATCTATTAAAAATACTTAATACTTCTTCAATAAATAAGTAAGAATATTATAAAAAGTATTTAACTTAAATATGTTTTTAATCCTTGTAAATTGAGCAAGTTTCATTTTGGTCCTTAAAATAAAATGAGTGATTTTGATTTTAGTTTTTGTAGGGAAAAAATCTTTCACTTTCACCATTCAAAATTTAAAATCACTATTCTTGATTTCTATAATTTATTTTAAGGTGGATAAATAATTTCCATTTTATGGATCTAGATGTTTTTTTTATAATGGCTCTAGATGTTTTTTTTAAAGGTGTCACACACCAAAATAGAAATACACACACATTGGTTAGTGTCATTTGAATGGTCACTTGACCTTTGTTAAGTACAAATACATAAACAATTAATAAGTAACATGTGATAATAGAGACAACAAATAATGATTTCATATTTTTTAAAGATAAAAACTTATTTTAAGAATAATCAAAATAAAAATTTACTCATTTTATAAAGACTAATTATAATGATTCTTTTAAAAATAAAGCTCATAATAACTCCTAATTTTATATAAAGTTATCTTTAAAATCATGTAGATATAATTTGTGATTAGATGAACATATAAAATTATTTTACATTTTAAATGTATCATCATTTTTTATTATTTATTAGACATATTCTTAATTAATTACTATAATCTGACATGAAAACTAGAATGTACATGGAGTTATTTTCGTAATTGACTCAATGGCACACGCATCATCATCATTAATGCCCTTATGTGGTTGTTAGTAATGGTACACTAGAAATTAATCACTCTCCCTTTTGCACAAGCTTATCCAATCTCTCCTCCAAAATTAGAGAAAAATGTGGACAGTATCAAATGAATATGGTCCAATTAGTACAAATCATAATGGATAATATGTGCCCACATTTGGTCCACAAAGCATAAGAAGAACCCATGGTCCCATCCTATCCATGATTTTTCTACTTCACCTTTTGGGTTATTAGTTATTAGAGATAGTTTTTAAATAATCTATGAAGCACGGATATCGAACATGAATATTTTAACATAATTAATATCTAAAATATAAGATACAAGACACCTAATATACATATGTGTATAGATAAAGATTTCAGTAAAATAAATATTTATAACATATAAAATGTTATTATTTTGGTGTGATTTGAAAATAAGTTACATCATAATGTCACGTGATTTACATTACTACATTACTACATCAAACAATTCAGTTTAATTTTTCAATTTTTGGAATTAAAGTCCGATGATTATTTTTGCAAATATGATATTTTTATTTTTATTAAAAGATAACTTTTATCCCTAATTTATTCTTATTTTTCTTAATTTTAAACTTAGTTTTTTCTTTCCTATGTATCAATCTTTCCCACAATTGTCAAGTATAATAGTACCTTCCACACATCACTTTCTACGTCGTACCTCCTACCTGGCCACCGATCGCAGTTGTAGAAGTGGTTATAAATTAACAAAATTTGAAGAGAAAAAACAAACGTCTTCTTGTCTCCTAAGTTAATTGGGCATTTTATATTCTAGGTTCTATATTGGGAGTTTTAAGTATTTTATTTTGGTATTTGTGTTGATTTAATATTTTTAGTGGTAGATCCCAAATTGGGATCTTAGACCATTTTTTGGTAGACTGCATCGTATCACATATGATTGAAGATCTTTGAAGATCTCTTACATTTTTTTAGTAATAGATCTCATTTTAAGATGTTAGAAAGAGAGAGGGAAAAATTATGCTTTTTTGAATAATGTACATATCTTGATGGTTCTTCTACAAGAACCTATTTTCCATGTTGAAGATCTTTTCATCTCCTTTATTGGAAGATCTAGTGAAGATCAAATCTTAAGCTCAAGATCTAGCACTAAAGATGTTTTACATCTTTTGTTCAAACAATTTAGGCTATTTTGCAACCGTGGTCGGTGGTCAGGTAGGAGACACAACGCAGGAAGCGGTGTGCAAAAAGATTTTTCTTTTTTACGACAATAGAAAAAATTAATAATATGCAAGAAATGAAATACTAGATTTAGAATTAGGAAGAATATTAGAAAAAAAGTGTCTTTTAGTAAAACATTAATTAAAAACAAAAATATCATATTTGTAAAAAGATTCTTGGACTTTAATTGCAAGAAAAATGAAAAATTAAATTAAATTGTCTAATGATGATGTAAGTCATATGACATTACATAATTTGAATAATACACAAGTAATACCAGTATGACTTATTTTCAAGTCATATTGAATTAACAATCATAACAAAATATCTAAATTGATGACCTATTTACCTTTATTAAACCAATTTTATATGTTTTTATAAGTGTTTAGGTTGTGTAAAGATGTCAACTTAAATGTTTAAGTCAACAAATTTTAAAAAAGAAATTAGAAACCTAATAAAAAATATCATAAGTGTCTAGATATATCCGTATTAAAAATATATCCCCCCATGATAATTCTTCAAACAAAAGAACTGTTCGAGTTTCATAAATATGGATAATAATAATGGGATTGGTTGGAGAGTGGTTCCATTGGCATTGCCCGTTTGTTAATTGTTAGAGATGGAGGAGAATCAAGCAACGAAACAAGAACATTGTGAGGTTGTTTATGTGATCATGAAGTCATCGTTCGTTCTGTTTTGCCTTTGGTAAACGTTGTCGTATGGTGCTTGTCACGCAGTGCAGCTTCCCTCGTCTTCGATGGTTGCCGTTCCAAAGTCAAAAAGTATAGAAGACGGCTTGCGCTGTATCCTTCTCATCCACTCAAATTTAAGCTACTTGCTTTCCTTGAACTTGTCAATCTCATTTCTCTGCCAAACATTGCGCCTCAAACTTACTACTATTTCCTTCCATAACAAGAATAATTTTTGGAAAAAAAATCTTTCAAATTAATAAGCTTTATGTTGGAAGCGTTTGATAAGAAAAGAGTTATTTCCTGCAATACGAATCCCAAGAATTATGAATATTAGATATGAATAAAATTTGTTTGTTTAATCATAAATTAAGAATATTTATATAATTTTTTTCTAAATCAAAGAATTATAGAAATTTTTTTATTGATTACTTTAATTATTTAATAAAAATAACATAATATTTTACTATTACAAAGAATATTAACTTCTCCTTCAAAAAGCATATTAACTTTGAAAAGATAGATTTTCACCTCTTTTTTTAAAAAAGTTTTTGTGAAAATCTAACTAAAAACTTTTCAAAGAAACATTCATTTTTGGAATATTATTTTTTAAAATAAATACCAAACATGAGAAATCAAATTTC
>PYAF01002691.1:2103313-2116819 GCA_007407185.1 Glycine tomentella | reverse complement strand
GGCACTCCAGAACTTTGCTTCTTCTTTTAATTGCTCTTGGGTTCCTCCTATTGGCCTGCAATTGCTTAAAAAGTATTGAATTGCTTTAAAACAATAAAAAAATACTAAAAAGAACTAATTTTAAAACTATTCACTAACTATTTAGTTAAATTATAATCTAAAACTAAGCTAAAAATAAGATGTGTTTGCAACACATCACACATTCACACACAAATACAAATGCAAGAGATTTAACGAGGTTCTACAATTGTGTCTACGTCCTCGAGAGCAGAGCGATTTTTTTTCTTATTTATCAAAAAGGGGTTTACATCATGATATATAATATACACTTACATTATCTTAAAACCTCATACATTTTCTTAATCCACATACATCATCATTATGTGTACAGTATCTTAATGCGTAATATTATACGCAAATTAAGATAAGATAATGCGTGTGTAAAGATAATGTACACATAATGATATTGTTAATGGGTTAATATAATGTATGCAATTTTAAGATAATGTACGTGAACACGAGTCGTTCTTAAATGAGGCTCTTCATTGGTTGTTTAACGTCAATGATGATGTAGGGAGAATAATGTTTAGACAAACAGAATTATCCTTGCATTTGATATGAAGGAAAAAAGTTTATCTTTGATTTCACTGCCTTTTACATTAGCTCCAATATCCAATCATTTAAGGGTAATGGGAGGATGCTTGTGTCTCAGTAGGCTACTCCTAATACCAAAGTACTGACTGGAATGTGGATCATGAAGAAGTACAATGTGTACTTATCTTGGAGCCGGTTATTTGTTTTAACTGTCTCTATGTATCTTCTTGACCATTTGTTTCTTCTCATATGCTTCACAAAAAATGGTGAAACTTTGGGACACAACAATCTGAAAACATTAGTGAAACTTGATGATAATGAGGAGTTGTTTGAACACCACAAGTTTTTGTTGCACTGTCCCAAATGTGGTAGACTATAATATTGTCGTATGCTCACAGAGAAACCGTTAACACTCCCTGACAACATTGAGAATTAACTCGATTAGGTAATTTTCTCCAATTGATGTGGTTTCATTCTTATTTTATATGCATTTTGGTTGAGTTTGGGATGGTGTGGGTTCACAATGGAAGTGTATGTTGATTGGACTGGTGACTAATAATGACTAATAGAATCAAGATTTTGTTATGCTAAGTGTTTTACAGCATTTGAAATCTATTTGGGCTAGAAGAATTTATAAAACCAATATGTTCCTTTATATTGTAAGAAATTAACAAGTGTTTTAAAGCACAAAATGCTAAGTGTTTTAAAGCATTTGCTATGCTAAGTGTTTTAGTGAGCAAATTAACCTTGAAATGCTTTCACGTGCATGCAAAACATATGGACATTAACTAACTAATATAAATCATTTGTGTTAGTTGTGTCTTTTTGGATGCGTAAGAACACATAATACATAGGTACTGGTTTTCGCAATATCATTTTATGCTTATTTTATAACAACGCATTGGATACTGAATATAGTTGTTAATAAAAAAAAAAGTTCCAATAACCTTCGGACAATTGCTTGTAAAAACATAAGGATAAGAATTTTTAACAATTGAGCTTATACCAAATATGTATTGTTTCACTTAATGTAAATCATTAGTTCATCAATAATTTATATCTTTATTATCATCAAAATATGATTACTTTTGGATCGTCCATATCGAATACACACACATATTAAAAATATGACAAGTTTCATTTTAATTTATATAATTAATTTATTTTTAATTCTTATATTTAATAAATAATATAATTTATGTTGCTTATTACTACCTTCGTCTCAAAATATAAAACTATTTTAACTAATTTACATCCTTTAAAATGTTGGATAATTTAGTTGGTAACATTAAATTTGTTAACAATTTGTATTACTTTTCTAAAGTTACTCTGCTTCTTCAATTCTTATAAAAGAGAATAAATTTATTTTAAAGTAATTAATAGTATATTAGTAAAAAAATTATTAATGCAAAAACAATTTAAAAAGAATCTTATAAAAATGACAAATAAAATTTAGATAGAGTCTTATATTTAGGACAAAGGTAATAGAAATTAAAAGTATAAATAAAGAAATCATAAAAATATTATAAAGACAAAATAAAATTACATCATTTCATGAAATATAATATAAAAATTAAAATAAATAAGATTTATATATATATATTAAGTATATGATATTATTCATTCTTCACTTTTTCAGTATTAAAAATCATATTTAAACAAAAATCATTTTTGAGTTACAAAATACAAATTAAATTCGTTACTCTGTCCATTATTTGCACTTTGCTTCTACACCCAACATCAACATAAGGACAAACTATCAAAAGTTTTTTTTTTCTTTCAAATTTATCAAATGGAGATAAAATTTAAATTAATAACACATGTAAGTCATAGGATAACTTATCACTTCTGAATCTTTAAACTATTTTACTATTTTTTTCATTGAAATTGTAAAAATTTTATGATTTCAATTTTTTATTACACGACTTTAAAGTTGTAAGATTTTTTTTCGTTTTTCACACTACTTTAAAGTTGTAAGGTTACAACTTAAATTTTTTTTATGTATATTTGTTGTTTTATATCGTAAATAATTTTTATTTTAATTATTTAATGAATTAATGTAATTTTTTGTTTTATTTAATAGTTTCTATATTTTTAGTTAATATATTTTCTATATTTTTTTATTAATGTTACGGATTATTATTTATTTTATAAATTAAAAAAATAATACAAAAGATTTAAATTTAAATAAAAATATTAAAATGTACTATATATTTATCCAAGTGTGAATATAATTTATTTTCTTTACCTCCCACCTTCTCTTATTTATTTTGGTGAAGGATTCTCTCATCTTATAATGACATCCATTATCATATTGTAACACTTAATAACATATTTGTTACTTGTTTATTTTAATATTTTTATTTAAATTTTAGTCTTTTGTATTATTTTTAAATTTACAAAATAAATAATAAACCTTAACATTAATTAAAAATATCAAAAATGTTAAATAAAGAAAATATTAAATAAAATAATATAAAAAAATAAATATTCAATAAAATAATATAAAAAATATAAAAAATTAAATAAAACTAAAAAAGAAAACATACATTAATTTATTAAATAATTAAAATAATAAATTTACGACTTTAAACTCTTTTTAAAAAAATTAAAGTTATAATTTTTTTATGATTTTAATTAAAAAATAAATATAATTTATGACTTTCAATTTAAAAATTATAAATTATCGACTTTCCTTTTGAATTATTAATTTAAATTTTAATACAAATGATAAATTTGAGAAAAAAGTGTCCCTTTTAGGCGTTTGCTCCACAACATCGTTACCTCAAAATTTGTTTGTTCATGAGAGAGATAGTAATTTACTCTTGGCACGGCGCTGTCTGAGAAGTGAGAAAGGTACCAACAAAAAAGTAGCACAATCTGGAAAGAATGCACCTTCTCAACACCCAATCATGTTCCTTTAACTTTCACCCTCATTCCCAAAAATGCCAACTTTCAAGCCTTTTTCTTCTGCTCGTGATCCCTTCTTTACACACACATGATGTTTTCATCTTCTGGGTAGTTCCACTTCTCCAAGGACACTTCACATTGCTTGTCCCCAACAGTGTACTATAGTTAGATTCTCTTCCATTTTCCACTTTTTTATTCCTTCACCATGAAGATTGCGTAATTTTGTGACAAAGGCAAAAAGGGGTTCTGAATTTTTGTGTGGTTTTGGTGGTTGACTAGTTAAAGTCAGTTCCTTTATAATCATAGTGGTTAGTGAAGTTGCTTTTTTTTTTTTTTAGACTACTAGGGAAGGTTACCAATCTGTCTGCTAGTGTTGGACTTTGCTTCAGGGTTTGGGAAGACTAATTAGTAATTAGTCCACGTTATTGGCTCTTTGTGCCTTTATTATTTATTGCTATTATTTTGGAATTTGGATCAGTCACTTGTACTTATTTGGATAGAAGAAGATGAGGGGTGGGAGGAGGGGTATGATAAAGCTTCAGTTTAGCAAGATCTACTCGTTTGCTTGTGGTAAAGCAATCTTCAAGAGGGAACATTCAAGGATTGGGGAACATGGTCATTCCAGGGTGGTTTTCTGCAATGAACCAGATAGATTTGAGGGAGGGGTTTTCAATTATGCTGATAATTCTGTTAGGTCCACAAAGTATACTGTTGCCACTTTCTTGCCTAAGTCACTGTTTGAGCAGTTTAGGAGGGTGGCTAATTTCTATTTCTTGGTGGCTGGAATCTTGGCCTTCACAAAGCTTACTCCTTATACTGCTGTCAGTGCTATCCTTCCTCTGTCTATCATCATTGGGGCAACTATGGTGAAAGAGGGTATCGAAGATTGGCGCAGGAAAAAGCAGGTACTATTGTGAATTTCGTTTTATAAAGTCGATTTCTTCAACCCTGCAGCACGAGTGTGTGGATTCAAAGTGAATTAGACTAGTCTTCTCGTCTTAACATTGATTTGTGGCTTCCTGTTTTGTTTGTATTTACTTACATAGTTACATTTGCTGTTCAACTCACAGTGTCTATGAGATCTATGGGACATATAGTATCCAATAACTTGAAGAATGCCAATAATTTTTACCAAGAGTTTTATGAAGATTCTATTTGACAGTAGCTTTATTGAAATTGTGGAAAGAAATTGAATGTCATTTTTCAAGACTCATGACAGATAGTTCTTTGAAGATTCTATTTTTTGTGTTTAGATCATTAGTATGAGTTGTTTGAAAAAGGATGAAGTGCCATTAATAAGCTGTTTGCTCACGAATTCCAGAATTTGCTGAAAGAATCTCTCGGATTCCTTGATAGATTACTTTCTTGCTGGAATTAAAGAGTATTAATAGTTTGCTATATTGACAGTATGGTCAGATGTAAAATTCCAAAATAGTGTCTATTTATCTTAATTCTACTACAATATTTCCTATATTTTAAGTTCTGTGTGCTTTTGGTTAGATTTTCATTTTTTTCCCCTGTGTAATGAAATGCGTTTAGAGTGTGTTTGGATAGAAAATTTTAATTGGGAAAGTAATTTATCAGAGAATTTAAAATTCTTTAATTTAAAATTCATTGTTTGGATGTTTTTATATGAAGAATTTAAAATTTTGGAATTTTAAAACAGAATTTTAAACAACTAAAAATGTGGAATTTGAATTTCCTTCTAAAAGGTGAGAAATTGAAATTCTTTTCTTCTATAGAGGCTCTAACCACACCACTCTTTGCTCCGTGTCCATCGCCGACGAGTACTCCGACCTCCGATACTCCCACTGTACCCATCTCACACGCCTCTCCGTGCACGAGATTCAAAATTTTAAAAATGAAAAAATTCAATTTTTTTATCCAAACACAAAATTTTGAAAATGAAGAAATTTAATTTCTTTATCCAAATACAAAATTTTGAAAATAAAAGAATTTTAATTGATGCATTTTAATTTCCCTGAATTTTAAATTCCCTGGAATTGGAATAATGGATCAATAGTTCTATAATCTATGTTTATTGAGAAAGAAATAAAAAGCTAATGAAAAGAGGGGGAGGGGGAGCAAGAAAATGATAAGTGTCTACGGAAAGCTGTCAATTCAGGGTATATATTTAGCTAACAAAATACTTCTACAGGATATTGAGGTGAACAATAGAAGAGTTATATTGCATAAAGGTGATGGCAATTTCGAATATACTGAATGGAAGAATCTGAGAGTAGGGAATATAGTGAAGATAATGAAGGATGAATTCTTCCCTGCTGACCTCCTACTGCTTTCCTCCAGTTATGAGGATGCAGTCTGCTATGTTGAGACCATGAACTTGGATGGTGAGACAAATTTGAAGTTAAAACAAGGGCTGGATGTAACTTCTTCCTTACAGGAGGACTTCAAATTCCATGATTTTAGAGCTGTCATCAAATGTGAAGACCCAAATGCAAATTTGTATTCATTTGTTGGGAGCATGGAGTTTGGAGAGCAAAAGTATCCTCTTTCTGCTCAGCAACTTCTTCTGAGAGACTCTAAACTTCGTAATACAGACTATGTGTTTGGTGCAGTCATCTTTACTGGTCATGACACAAAGGTTATCCAAAACTCCACTGATCCCCCTTCAAAAAGAAGCAAAATTGAGAAGAAGATGGATAAGGTTATATACTTCTTGTTTTGTGTTTTATTTCTAATTGCATTTATTGGATCTATTCTCTTTGGCATTGCAACCAAAGGTGACCTTGACAATGGGTTAATGAAAAGATGGTATCTCAGACCAGATAGTTCCACAATTTTCTTTGATCCAAAAAGAGCAGCTGCAGCTGCTATATTTCATTTTTTAACAGCCTTGATGTTGTACAACTTCTTCATTCCTATCTCCTTGTATTTCTCAATAGAGATGGTCAAAGTTCTTCAGAGCATCTTCATCAATCAAGATATCCACATGTATTATGAAGAAACTGACAAACCAGCTCTAGCCCGTACTTCAAACTTGAATGAGGAACTTGGCCAAGTTGACACAATACTTTCTGATAAAACTGGAACTCTGACCTGCAACTCAATGGAGTTCATCAAATGTTCTGTTGCTGGGGTAGCTTATGGCCGTGGTGTGACAGAAGTTGAGCAAGCCATGGGTAGAAGTAATGGTTTACCTATTTTTCATGAGCATATTAATGGATTAGAATCAAAATTAAATGAAGTCAGGGACTCTCCTGATAGAAAAGAACCTATCAAAGGTTTTAACTTTACAGATGAAAGGATAATGAATGGAAACTGGGTTAATGAGCCTTATGCAGATGTTATACAGAAATTTTTTCGCTTATTGGCAATTTGTCATACTGCCATACCAGACGTGGATGAAGAAACAGGAAAAGTCTCATATGAGGCTGAATCTCCAGATGAAGCAGCATTTGTAATTGCTGCAAGAGAAGTTGGCTTTAAATTCTACAAAAGGACTCAGACTTGTTTATCAATATATGAGTTGGATCCGGCTTCTGGCAATGAAGTTGAAAGGTCAGCTATTTTTAATTGCTTTGTATGTTTATTATCTTGAATCTTGATATTTTGACTGCTGCATTTTTCCTTGCCAATCTACTTACAAAATTTTAGGATTAATTCTCATTGAGAAAGGGACATGCAATTACCCAGTAACTTGTCATGTGATGCTAGTAGTTAATTTTCAATACAAAAAATTTGGAAGTAGCAATGTGTTAGGATCCAATTGCAAGGTATGGGACTTGGAGGCCCACATTGGAAGTATGAGATTCTAGTGTGGGGTTTATAAGGCCTTGGGCTCTCCAACTACAATAGCTAGCTTTTGTGGTGTGGTTCTCTCAAGGTTCTTATCAATTGGTATCAGAGCCTTCCACCATGACTCTCAGCTGCAAACGAGCGGCGTGGGTGGTGATGTCGGCATTGCAGTGTTCGCCCAGGATTAGTCAAAGGGTTAGTGCACAGCCATCCTGTGTGGGCGCCGGAGTTGCGAAGTGTGGTGGGATGATCTTTTGGGCTCTCCAACTACAATAGCTAGCTTTTGTGGTGTGGTTTTCTCGAGGTTCTTATCAATTGGTATCAGAGCCTTCCACTATGACTCTCAGCTGCAAACGAGCGGTGTAGGTGTTGACGTCGGCATTGCAGTGTTCGCTCGGGACTAGTCAAAGGGCTAGTGCACAACCATCCTGCGTGGGCGCTGGAGTTGCGGAGCGTGGTGGAATGTTAGGATCCAATTGCAAGGTATGGGGGGGCTTAGAGTCCCACATTGGAAGTATGGGATTCTAGTGTGGTTTATAAGACCTTGGACTCTCCCACTACAGTAGCTAGCTTTTGTGGTGTGGTTCTCACAAGGTTCTTATCACAATGCTACATTCTGTTTCTGGTCTAATCAATAGCTTCACAGGGATGTGGAGTCTGTTGTTGATTTGATACTTTTCAGTTCCTGGATTGGCCAACCTACTATGAGAAATGCTAGTAACACAGTCTCTAATATTCTTTTTCTGACATAATCTTTCTTATTGGCTGAAAATCATGTGGATCTCACTAAATGTGGGTGTTGTCTCCCACTGTGAAGCCATCTGTCATGACAAAAATCGTGGTGGAAGATGACAGTGGGCTTCATCCCCATTTTGTGGGTCCCATTCCCAAACTAGCTGGTTTTGTGGGATTGAGTTAGATCCTAAGCCCAAATTCTACGATTGTTAATAAATTTTCTTAAATGATTCTTTACCTTTAAATTAACAAAAAAGGGCACTAGTTGATCAATAATATAAAGTTTTTATCAGAAATCATGTTGGGGATACATTGAAGTCATGGTGGGAGTGCATCTATAACAATTCTTAATAAAAACTTTCCACTTTTCTTAAGAGCAAGATGAGAAGCTAAACTAAGGATAAACCAAATTCAAACTAAAATTATAGGAAAATACGTATGTAATTACCTTATCATTTTTTAATAGTTTTTAATTACTTTCACAATTACTAAAAATTAGTCTTTATAAACTACAGAAGGGAGGATGTGACAACTAACACTTACACGATTACTTAAAAATACATTATTCCTAATTCAATTATTTTTTATAGCTATTTGTGTTTTTGAAATTACTTTCTTCATGTGAAGTAATGTTGACCGCATCAGCTTAATTTTATTTAGCAGGACGTACAAGCTTCTTAATGTTTTAGAATTCAATAGCTCGAGGAAGCGAATGTCGGTGATAGTGAAAGATGAAGAGGGGAGAATTTTTCTACTCTGTAAAGGTGCTGACAGGTCTGTGATTAAATAATTTATAGCCTTCAATATTTTGGAATTCTTACCTGTGCATTTAACATATTGACTTGCCTTAAGTTATATTTTCATGCAGTGTCATGTTTGAAAGGCTTGCCAAGAATGGGAGGAAGTTTGAAGAGAAAACTCTGGAACATGTGCGTGAATATGCTGATGCAGGTCTAAGGACCCTAGTACTTGCCTTTTGCGAACTTGAGGAAGAAGAATACAAGGAGTTTGATGATAAATTTTCTGAAGTAAAAAATTCAGTTGCCGCAGATCGGGAAACCCTGATTGAAGAATTATCGGATAAGATAGAGAGGAATCTAATCCTTCTGGGTGCCACTGCTGTAGAGGACAAGCTCCAAAATGGGGTAGTTTAGAAAGAAAAAAAAAATGTTCACATATGAAGATATATCCATTAGAAAAGGACTTCGTTATTAAGCCTAACAATATTGTTTTGCTAGGTTCCTGATTGTATAGACAAGCTTGCCCAAGCTAAGATTAAGATTTGGGTTTTGACTGGGGATAAAATGGAGACTGCCATCAATATTGGGTATAATAATGTGATTGTACCTTTTTTATATTGGCTTCTGTGTAATAATTGGTTATCAAGTTGTTTGACATGAATATACAAATGCAGTTTCTCTTGTCGCTTGCTAAGACAAGGAATGAAACAGATTATAATTCATTTGGAGATTCCAGAAATTCAAGCATTAGAAAAAGCTGGAGACAAGATGGCTATTGCCAAGGTAAACTAAATTTCAGCCTTTAATCTAGTTTTCTATACAAAGATTTAGTTTGCATATCGAGGATTCTATGTAATTACAGTGAACATATTAACAAATTGGTTCTCTTAAAATATTTTAAATTCCTCATAAGATCTTACATTGAGTGGATATTCGGTTGAATGTGCTTTAATATTTCCTGGATTACTCCATTCAGGTTTTGTGAATAAAGCAGCTTTGTAGTGTGATATTGAAATTTCAATAACTGCATTTATCCAGCATTTTTTTCGTTTTTGTTTCAAAAGGTGGAAAAAAGACAATGTATGCTTCTATGCTGTTGCTTAGTTTGTTTAATCTCTAAGCCAAAATATAACTTTTGTTACTCTGTTTCTTTCTTTTCTTTTTTTTTCCCTCTTTCCCACTAAAACTTATCTGTTTCTCTGTTGGAAGGAGTTGCTTGGTGTCTAAGTTTCAGTTAGGTACCAGTTACAGATTAGAGAAGAATGAACACAGGTGTTTTCTTATAGGATATTGAGTGCCTGGTTCTTTCACTAAACTAAATATTCCTATTATTCTATCCCCATCTCTGTATAGCCAGTCTATACTTGGTTTGAAACTGCTCTAGCACTCCCCTTTAGAAAATTTCCCATGCTTCCTAAGGATTACTACCTTCCCACCGCTGTTAGGCATAAGGCTAGCCCAACAGTAAGTGAGGTCTAAAGCAAATTTGAGAGAGACTTTTTTATTTTACATAAAAGAGTTATATGTTGGGCCTTTCTACCAACATATGTGGCCTTTTTCACTTTAAATATTATTAACAAATAATTTTTTTGTCGGTTGGCCTAAAGCTTACGCTTTAATTGGTTTTTGGGCTGACCTTGATTAGGTGCATCCTTCCAGTGCTTCCATAGACAGTTGCAAATTGCCCTTTTCCATTTGCTTTGTGTTTAAGTGCTGCTCATGGTGAATCAGCCACTCATACATGTTATCTTCATCAAATATTGGAATACCTATATGTTCCTCCTTGATTTTTTTTCCTTAACCTTGTAAGTCACAAGCTCTATCTGTAATTTCAGTGACTTGCTTCTACGTTCTTGACTAGAGCATGAACAGCTTGTAGGATCTCGGAGCTCTGTTATTAGTTGTCAAGTACTGGTTTAGAGATTATAGAAAGAATGAATATAACTGTACTTCACAGGATTTATAGAGCATGAGATCTGGTCCTCCAAATCAATGTTTCAAACTTGCACTAAACAGAATACTTTGTCTTGTCTCTATATCTCCATGGTCTGTCTCTGCCAGATTCTGTTAGAATTCTAACAATCATTAGCTCTAACTCCCTCGACTAGTAGAAATCAACCCATTGGGCTTACCTTAAAGTATCATAGTGAGAACTTGTATAATTGAGAGAGTGCTGATATTTTTAGACTGATTCATGTTTTAGGCATCAAGGGAAAGTGTGCATCATCAGATATCTGAAGCTGCTCAACTGCTTTCTGCATCCAGAGGGACCTGCCAGACATTTGCTCTGGTCATTGATGGAAAATCACTTACTTATGCTTTAGAGGATAATATGAAGAACATGTTTCTAGAGCTTGCAAGTCATTGTGTGTCTGTTATCTGCTGTCGCTCATCGCCAAAGCAGAAGGCTCTGGTATTTTTAAGCCTATTCTGCATCCCTCTATTTGACATGTCATAATTTTTTTGGTTAATTCTGGTGATGATTCTACTTAACTCTTAAAAATATTTTATTTTTATTGGTTCCTCTCTCAAGGTTACTAGACTGGTCAAATCTGGAACTGGTAAAACAACATTAGCTATTGGCGATGGAGCTAATGATGTTGGAATGCTTCAAGAAGCAGATGTAGGGATTGGAATCAGTGGTGTCGAAGGAATGCAGGTACACAAAATTGACAAAATATTAAATTTTTTAAAATTGATTTTTCACTTCCCTATCCTGCTTTCTTACAAGTTTTTGTTTCGTATCCTTTCTCCCTTAGGCTGTTATGTCTAGTGATATTGCAATTGCACAGTTCCGGTATTTGGAAAGATTACTTCTTGTACATGGACATTGGTGTTACCGGAGGATGTCATCAATGGTATTGCCACTCAAACTAGATCCCAACATTCTATAGATGTAGGTTCCGAAGGATGATATGATCTGAAAACTTTAGTAGTTATATTAACTTGTTTATTCTTCTGGCAGATATGCTATTTTTTCTACAAGAATATCACATTTGGCTTCACTCTATTCTTGTATGAGGTGTATGCATCATTCTCTGGACAGCCTGCGTATAATGACTGGTTTTTGTCTCTCTATAGTGTCTTCTTTTCATCACTTCCTGTGATTGCCCTTGGGGTCCTTGACCAAGATGTATCTGCCAGGTACTGCCTGAAGGTAAGTTACTGTTTATCGCCTAAGAATATGTTTATTTCAATTTTCAAATTCTCAAGCCCTCATGGTGAAAAACCAATTGGAACTAAGTGAAGTTGACCAATAGATATATAAGTTGTACCCTGAGAATTGGGGCAAACAATGTGGGACTTCCTAACACCCCCCTCCATAGAAGTCTGTCAGAACAGGCAAGCCTACTAGAATAGGTGAGAAACAAGAAAGGTTATAGGCTTTGATATCATGTTAGATTTCAGCTTAAAACCAATTGGCACTAAGTGAAGTTGTCCAACAGAGATATAAGTTGCACCCCGAGAATTGAGGCAGGCTATGTGGGATTTCCTTCCTAACATTAACATCACCTAGGAAGCCCATTTTAAAGGGTACTAATTCTGTTTAAACACAATAGCCACTTGTATGTTGCATAATAGATAAATCCCTCTTGGTTATATCTGAAGTAAAATACAATAAGCATCAACTTGTTTTATCTGGTGAGTGATTGATCATTCATTGTTATTTCTGTTTAATGTGGCAGTTTCCAATCCTATACCAAGAAGGTGTGCAAAATATCCTCTTCAGCTGGCGTTTAATACTTAGCTGGATGCTTAATGGATTTATTAGTGCCACAATGATTTTCTTCTTCTGCACAAAAGCAATTTTGCCACAGGCCTTTGGTGAGGAGGGAAGAATTGCTGGAAGGGATATGCTGGCTGTGACGATGTATACTTGCGTGGTTTGGGTTGTGAACTTGCAGATGGCACTTGCTATACGTTACTTCACCTTGATACAACATATTTTCATCTGGGGTTCCATTGCTTACTGGTATCTTTTCCTCATGGTATATGGAGCAATGCCTCCAAACATTTCCACAAATGTTTACAAAGTCTTCATCGAAACTCTCGCCCTGTCTCCTTCCTTTTGGGTTGTGACATTCTTTGTGGCGATCTCAACACTCATACCATATGTTTCGTGCTCGGTAATTCAGATGTGGTTCTTCCCCATGTATCACCAAATGGTGCAGTGGATAAGGTATGAGAGGAAGACAAATGGTCCTGAATAAAAAAACTGTGATGTGATGAGGCAAACAAATATCATTGTGGCCAACAACTGAGTTCAACAGCACATTTTGCAGCTGAGGCTGACCATAGTAGAGATAGAATTACTAACCATAGATAATAAATGTATATTGACATAAAAAAGGGTCTATAACTATTTGACTGAAAACTTTATTGTATATTGCACTGATGGAAGTTGGAATGGTTGAGATTGAGATGGAGTGGGTCCTATCTAGTGTAATATACTGAGATTTTAGTTGAAAAATGTGATATGTGCTATATCATCCGGTGTGTGTTTCGATTAATTTATTTTAGGAAAATGTTCTCTTAACTTTTTTTTTTTTTTTTTTTTTTTTTTTTTTTTTAATACATATGAGGTTAAAGAGGCTTTAAAGAGGATGAAGAATAATAAAGCGTTAGGACCTGATGATGTCCCTATTGAGGTGTGGAGGGGATTGGGAGATGTGGCAATAAAATGGTTAACCAATCTTTTTAATAGGATTCTTCAAACAAACAAGATGCCTGATGCTTGGAGGAAAAGTATGCTTGTGCCTATTTACAA
>PYAF01002691.1:2077702-2103213 GCA_007407185.1 Glycine tomentella | reverse complement strand
TTTAGTAGTTCTATGTTCCAGTTGTTCCCTGTTTTAATTCTTTTCTTCCTCTTTTCTCTTCTCCTCTCACCATTCTTTTATATTTAACTCTGTTTCTCTCTTTTGCTTTATTTTCGATTTATCATTGGGTTCATCTACCACCGACCCCAATTAATTTGGGTTAAAGGTGCTGTTGATGTTGATGTTGATGTTGATGTTCTCTTAACTTTTTAAGAATTTTATTTTTGAAAAGAGAAACAATTACTTTCATCATAGAATCTTTTTCAAAACATGGTCATGTAGCATTACCCATTTGAATTTTGATTTACAACTAACTGAACTATTATTGGAATGTTATGAATTCTAGAAATGTAGAATCACCCATTTGAATTTTGATTTACAACCAACTAACTATTATTGGAATATCATGATTTCTAGAAAGCTATTGGGCAGGTTGCAAATTAGGATGGAATGATCTATTTTTATAGCGAGGGAGAGTGTTACTTCTGACAACGTGCAAATGAGGAAGGCATAAAATGAAGGGAAGAATGGATTTCGAGCATACAACCAGGAACCGTTTGTTGCTTTAAATATTTTGATTTCCAGTTTGCTTGGCTATGATACAATTCATAGTTTGGTTATTAGCAGCTTGTATTTGTATTGAACTACTGAATTAGTTGTTTCAAGCAAATTCCTTGCCAAAATGGTATTCACAAAAGTAATTAGAGCATCTCCAATGCAAGGAACCTAAATGGGTTTCTTAAGCAATCTTTTATGACCCCTGCAGTACTTTTTGTGGTTCTCACAATATCATGTCACTCCTAAGGAACTTACTCAATATTTTGCTCCAATGCAAGAAATCATAAGAAACTCAAAAAAAATCCACATATTTATATTTTTTGTAATAAAACTTAATATTTTTTCAATTTCATAAATATAAATTAAAATAAATAAAACAAAATGCGTAACAACAATATAAAACAAAATTTACATAATAATAAATAATGGCTCTTTTGTTTTTATTTTTCTTTGCATTTATTTTCTTTTTCTTTACAATGGCTCTTTTGTTTTTGTTTACTAGTCAATTTATTATGATCAATTTGTGCATTCTTTTTCAAATCAGCACACTTGCACACGCGTCCAAACACACACACACACCCCAATTTTATGTTTCAACCTATTATCCCCCCCCCCCAACCGGTCCACATGCCCAATGCTAGAAGCTTCCTCTGGCTTCTTCACTTCCAATTTTTTTTTCTCATCTCTGATGCGCCTTTCTTCTTCACTTTCAATTTCTTTTTTCTCCTTCTCTATTGCGCCTTTCTCCGAGTCTTCTCCTTCTCTGTGCATGACCTTATTGGCTTCTTAACTCTCTTCTCCGCGCCTCATCGAAGGTCCTCCACTCGAGCTAGCTTCCTCGCACCGCGTCCACCGTTGTGGTCTCTTCACCGTCGCCGTATGTCCACCGTCGTGGTCCCTTGCGGTCGCGGTCCTTCGTCGTGGCTGTCCTTCGCCATCGCAGTCCTTCGCCGTCGCGGTCCCTTTGCCGTTGTGGTCCCCTCGCCGTCGCACCATCAGGTTAGTTATTTTCCCTCTTCCTCGCGCTGGTAGTTGATCTGAAACGCATCTCTCTCTCCTCAAGTTTGCGTTCCATATATAAGAAACACATTTCTCCCTTCAAGAACCCATTCTGCCACGTGAGCACTCTCCAATGCAAGATTTCTTCATGGAACCGTTTCGTCATCTGAAGGAACGCTTGAAGATACCGCGTTGGAGATGCTCTTAGGTTAGAGCATCTCCAATCAAGCTCTTCACCAGTTTTTCTTTTACTTATTTAATAATATTTCACCCTTCCCTATAATATACATTACATTTTTTACTTTAAACAATTTAATCAAATTTTTATTCCAACCAAAACAGTCACTAAAATTTCTTAAGTGAACCCCACTTACTTTAAACAACTCAATCAAATATTATAATGTTATTTTTGTACTTTGGACCCCACAAAAATTGAAGAGCAACAAGTGCTCTACAGCCTGCGCAACAAACCAAGCCAAGACGTGGCTCTGATACAGTTTATCTCCAACAGTCATAATTTCTTTGTTGTGTTGCTTTTAATGTACACACCAGAAACATGTGGGAAAATTGTATCCAGCTCACCAAAGACATGAATTTTTTGATTGGATACATTTTGTGAGAGAAATACTTGTGCAGAAAGATTGACCGCTCACACGGTACCTCTAACTTTTGTTTTTGTTGGTGGGATTTTATCCCTCACTTCATAACTTCATTTTTTTGTACATAATAAAAAAGTTTTACCTAACTACAAGTTTAAGTAGTTGTTATCTCTTGCTTGGATTTGGTCTATGTCCCCCCAAAATGCTTGTTAGTTTGTGTTTTCTTTTATTAATGATGTTTTAGAGTTGGCTGCATTTGTTTTAGGGTTGGGAAGTGTCAACCTAATTGAAATTGTCACAACCTTATCACAGTAACCATCCTTCCTTCTTTAAAAAAAAATGTACATGCCAGAAGAGAAACCCATCCGGTGGCACCATTGGATTTGGAGGTGCTCTTATTCATTCCATGGTTAGGTCCCCAACCACCAAAGAGCTAACGTCACAATACAGTAAAAGCAATAGCAAAGTTGTCATTAATGTCAGTCTGGAAATAAAATCCAAGTGTGCAATGTGCATACGTACATGTAAAAGTTCACAAAAATAACTGCAAATACGAATAGAAAAGGACTAATTCCGCAAGGCTCGTGCTTCATATACCATTATAATTTTCAATACACCATTAGTGTAATAGTGCATTTCCACAATTATCCTCCACTTTTAGGTTATTGATTTAATTATCATTTTGCAAAATTTCCTACACCGTTCCTCCAGCTCCCATCCTGCGCCGCGTGCACTGTTCCTGCTCTAATCCTATGACCACATTCATCGGAATCGTTCTCCGATGCTCCGTGGACGTCCGTCGTGACATTGCCTTCTCCGACATTATGAGGTGAGTGATTTTTTCGTTCTGATACGTTAAATGCGACAGGGGCTAGGAAACGGATTCAAGGATCCGTAAGACTCATATGGATTGACGAATCCGTATGACTCATACGGATTGACTAATCCTTATGAGTATTTTTATGTTTTAAAAATAATAAAATTAAAAATAAATAAGTTAGGAATGTTCCATGACATGAATTGTTGGTCTATTTGGATTTTAAGCATTTTGGTTGGCTTTTATAAGCATTTTGGTTGTTTTACATGTGTTGTATAATATGAATCGAAAACCCGTTATTGATTAGTTTGGTTATAATTGTATTTGTAAGGTGACTATATATGTGAATCAAAGTTGTTTAACCCGTTATAGATTGGTTTGGATAGAATTTTATTTGTAAGATGAATATGTATGTGAATTAAAGGAGATTAACCTGTTATAGATTGATTTGGCTAGAATTGTATCTGTAAGGTGAATATGTATGTGAATCAAAGGAGTTTAACCTGTTATAGTTTGGTTTGGTTAGAGTTGTCCTTGTAATGTGAGTATGCATGTAAGTCAAAGTTGTTGAACCCGTTATAGGTTGATTTGGTTAGAGTTGTCTTTGTAAAGTGAGTATTAATGTGTTGAACTTATAATGTGTTGGTTTGGTTAGAATTGTATTTGTAATGTTGGAATGCATGTGAATCAAAGTTGTTGAATTTGTTAATAATAAGGAAGTTGTGTATGATTTGAAACGGTTTGGAGTGTTGTTGTTGGTGTGGTTTGGTTTGAAGTGATAGAGTAACATGTAAACAATTGTTGTACAGATTGTGGCTAAGACGAGAGGATTGCGTTGAGATCTTGGAAGAGTTGTCAGCCGAGCATTGGGTAGAAATCCCTCGAGAGGTAATGATGGTGAAGCCCCTGAGCAGCGTAGGCTTACGACATCTGTTCGTCGCCAAATGGCACATGTTGATGTTCCTGAGGATCCTTCTGTTCAGGAACCATGTGTGGAGAATGTTGTACCTGTGATGGAGGATATGGATACTGACTGTAAATCTTTTCCAGGAGGGCTGGAAGACTCTTTGGTGTTGATTGAGTTCGCCGATCATGTGGCTCTTAGAGTCTGGGCAGGAGAGGTATTAATATGATCAATTACGTAGTACAAGATGTATTATTTTTGCTTATCCATCAATGTAAACTGATTGATTTCTTCAATGTAGGAACTTCCAGAGTTAAAGCTTGCTTCCCATGGATGTAAGGTTGTTAAATTCGGGAAGCCTGTAGTTGAGATTGAAGGTTTAGTGGTTGTCACAGGCCTAACTCCATTGGTTGTTTGCTCAGTTGAGACTAGGGATAGGGGGTTGCTACCTGCATTTGTTGAGAGATGGCACCCTGAAACATCCAGTTTTCATCTGCCCGTGGGGGAAATGACACTAACATTGGATGACGTGTCATCACTGCTGCATATTCCTATCATGGGAGCGTTCCACGCGTATGGTCAGATTGACGTCGGGGAGGCCATTACCTTGTTGGTGGAGCTGCTGGATGTCACTGTAGAAGAAGCTGAAATGTCACAGTGCCACAGGGCATATGTTAGACTATCATGGCTCCGGGAGTTGTATTATGCGAACTGTCAATCTAGGCAGTGGATATTAGCCGCCATGGCATATTTACTACATCTTGTTGGCTGCACTTTGTTTGCTAACAAGAGTGCCACACATATAGGTGTGGTATTCTTAGAGGCTTTTATGTGTGTGTTTTACATTTTTGTATGTGTTACTGACTTTAATCGTTTTCAATTTGTAGTGCTGGATATATGAATATTTTCCTAGCGTAGGAAATGTGATTATAGACGATCACTATGACAAGAGGTTACCTCGTGCTTGCCGCTGGAAGAGTGTGAAGGCTTTACCAGTGAGTACCTATCGTAAACGTATAGATAGGTTGACACCGTTTGACATTTGTTGGACACCTTACGTGGAGCATCGTGCCCACAGGGAGTTTGAGTTGATTAGTTTATTTTCAGGTTTCCTTAGATGGGGTCCTCACATTATTAGGCATTTACTTGAGAGGGTAGTTAGGCAGTTTGGTTATGTTCAACACATTCTACCTCTGCCCGTGTCTGAAGTTCCCTCTATTGAAGATGTTGAGGACAGGTGGGTCCACTTCGTCGAATACGTTGTAGCAACCAGAGACTTGGTTGATTCTCCAAGTCAATGTGTTGCTGGATATATGGAGTGGTTCTACCAAATTTCGCACCCATTCATGACTCCGTCTCAGTATGAGGAGGCCCGTTCACATATTCCACCGGTGGCTCAGACTGCACTAGTCCCGACCCATTTGGATGATGATGTTACAGAACCCCAGACACACTTAGCGTCCCACAGATCTGTGGATGAGCAGAGGCCAACTCATGCAGTGGTAATAAGGATACAATTTAACAATTTAAGATTTATTAAACATTTTATTATTGTGATGCATAGCCTAGTGACTAATATTGTGTTTGTTTCAAGCTGCGTGCCAACGGTGGCTGAGGGCTTGCAACATATGCTGGACATGAGGATGGTTACAGAGGGCACAAATGCATACTCTATGATGGAGCAACTACTTCAGATAGCCCGCGGTGTCACTGACGACGCCATTGTCTACACTCGAGCTAGACGGTTAAGACACCATATGCATAGGAGGCCATCGGGTGGGCACAATTGAAGTCACTGTGATTGACATTTATGTATTGGAAACCGTATTTTGCGTAATTGTAGTTTAATTTTGGAGAACACCGACAAGCATAACTTGTTTTTATAATTAAATATGATTGCATATATGACATTAAAAACATATGCATTATTAATTGGAATGTCTACACGTCTCCTAAATCAACATGTTGTGTGTTCAACTTCATCGATTTAGTATACATTTGCATTCGATGAATGTAATAACTGAGCCACTGTTGAGCATGGTTGGTACATTTAGTAGCCCACAAGAATGCCGTCGACGACAAAGGACAATTGTCTCTCAATGTAAGCTTTTTTAAACAAATGCACACATAATTACCATTAGCTTGGCACAATTAATTTATAAAATTAAACTTTTTCCCTTACCTGAACAAAATGGTTCCTAAACACATGACTAATACACACAATGTGATGAAGTTGGGGATCTCTAGGAGGTTGGCTTCTTAGAGGGAAGAACGTTATACCTTGCTAGAGTGAAAGAGAGACCACAACGACGTTATATCTTGAAGCAATTACATGACCCATATCGGTAATATCCATCTACTTATCGAAAGTTACATGTAAGTGGACATTTTATGCAAATATATTGAATGCAAAGTGCTTTACAAATTAAGCCAAAACATGAGTAAAGATAACAATGTTTTACCTTGGACAATCCATCAACTAGTAGGGACCGCTTTAAGGTTTCAAACCTTTGTATCCCACCAAACAACACTATATATTCATCAGTCCATTGTGCAAGTTCTTTGAGCAAATGGTTGCGTACCAAAGACCATGAATCTTCCCCATAACCTAATAACGCGGCAATTACATGATACCCACAATCACCATCAGCTTTTACATCAATGATGTTCACAATGAATTGGCGCATAAAGGGATGAAATTGATCGAGCATAGGAACAATTCGGTTTTTCATTACAGCATCAGATAACGAACTGGACGATTTTAGAGTAGAGCAACTATTTTGCACAGAATGTAACTCATCCACATACTCAAAGTAAGACGGGTCCCTTCTCGTAGACCTTTGGTGCTTTATGATGTTATTCCTTAGAGCACCTTTAGTTTTTACCTTATCAAGGGGGCACATAAAATTTAGATCAGGGTACGCAATCTCTTTAAGCTTATTCTTTAGTGTCATTTTCCCACACAAATCAAGCTTTTCAAAACGCTTAGATATGACTTCCATCTCATCCGTTATGCTGACTTCGTATTCATGCATACCTTCTTCTGAAAAGTTTAATCTCCGCCAAAACATATGAATGGTGTTAATTGGAATGCTCCCAATAACATACTTAGCTAGCAAACTTGCACAAGGCAAACCATGCGTTGTTCTAAGCATACATCCACAACGAGAAGGTTTTTTGCCCGTATAATGCACTCGCTCATACTTAGCAGCAATTTGGTTTAACGCATACCTGGACACCATGCTAATAAGTATCTTGTATAATGTAACTTTAAAAACATGCCCAACCACATGTGTACTTCTTTCCAAAGATGCCTTGATTTTAGTATGTTGCAAGGTGATCATATTGTACATAGCATCCCAAACAGTGCACAAATCACCAAGACTGTTCTGAAGTAGCTGCTTTAAGGTCCAATGGGCAGACTCAACCCTGCAGTTTATGATATGATAAATTAATATCAAAGACATCAAACATATGCAAATGATAATTTAACCAATGTCAAACGCACAAGTTACCTGTTTGTAGTTGTATTTCCAAAATGCATGACTTTGTTTGCCAAGTTGTCACAAATTTTCTTAGTGGGGATTCACCAAGTGTCCTTCACATAATCAACAAACGTTGGTCACAGTGCACATGCAACATCAAACTTCATAACACAATCATCAAATTGTTTTTCAGTAGCACAGTCAACAACACTTCCCTATGCTTCCATGACATAATCCTATGCGTTCTTCTGCCCAATATAAGTTTTACATTTTGCCTTGACATTCTTGTCAATGTGAAACCTACATAATAAATTGGTTGCCTCTGGAAAAACGGTTTTGACTGCACTCATCAATGCTAAATCTCTATCTGTAATAATGACCTTAGGGAAAAATTCACTTTTAAGAAAAATCCCTAAAACTGTTCAAGGGTCCACACAACATTGTTTATACGTTCGGCCTCTAAATATACAAATCCAACTAAGAATGTCATTCCAATAGGTGTCACACCAACAATGTCAAGTAAAGGAAGTCCATATCTGTTTATTTTGTATGTACTGTCTATCAAGAACATCATATGATATGCATTGCTCAATTCTACTGCATCTGGATGTGCCCAAAACAAGTCACGTACAATATTTTCCTCCTTCACTCTATGCCAATGAATATACATGTCACGTTCAAGAAGTTTCATTAGCTGTTACATTTCAGTATGATTGCCTCTTGTATGAGTCCGGTATGTATATCTTGCATTGTATACTTGCTTCAAACTTGTGACATTATTAGCATTTTGTTCCTTCAAAGTTAGAAGAATATTCTTTGGTTTCACCATCGACCTTGTCGTGTCAGCAACAATGATCTTCTCCTCCTCAGTTAGTCGACCAACATATGGATGTCCACAGAATGACTTAGCTAAAGAATGATTATGCAAGCCACATATTAGCTTCACCATCCACCCTTCACCTCCCAAAACTGGTTTGCCTCGCAACTTAAAAGGACACTCACATTTTCTAGTGCTAGTCATTGAAGGTGTGAAACCTTTTTTCCATTGCCTATACTTCTCACTCCTTTCACAACCAATTAAGACAAATGATGTCCTTCCTATTTTTCTAGTCGATATGTCACTCCTCATTATCACAGCTACAAAACCATTCTCATTTGCAACAGTACAAACCCATTTCAATACCGCATCACGTGATTCAAACACCTACACAAATGAATAATTCATCTTTAATTTTCTTAAGTAATCATTTAACAACTTTAACTACATTCAACATCACATAAATACCTCATTCATTTTGAACGATGCAAAACAATCAATTAAACAGTTATTGTTTTCAAACGCATCAGGGCCCGCTCCAATGTCTTCATTCATATTATTTGCTTCAGACATAATACTGTCATACATCCATTCATCGCTGTCCATGCTAACAAATAAAAATTAAATTTAATCATTAATAAAAACACACGCGCGCATAATAATAAAATTTACTAACATTAAAATTATAACATAAAAAAAATTAAATTCACTAAAGTATGCTATAAAAACCATGTTTCCATTCTAGAATGACATTGACAACACTATGACAAATGCTATAAAAACACTTTGTGGTCCTTCATACGGTGGCCAATAAATTTGACAAAACGCAATCCGTATGATTCTTACGGATTGGATAATCCGTAAGAACCATACGGATTAGGAAATTCATAATATCCATACAAATTATCGAATTCGTATGAAATAGAAAATAACGCGACTAACCTCTGCATCCACTAGGACGACGCAACGGGACTCGATGACTCCGACAACCACCACGACGCCACCACTCCGACGAAATCAATACAATGACACCAACTACCACCAATGCACAGCCATTGCCAACAACTCAACTCAACCAAAAATGAAGAAAAAAAGCAACGATAACCGTAGTCGTGAGCTGAAATCAACTAAAATAAGAAAGAAAGGAAAGTTGCAGGGGTATTTTCGGGTTTCAAAAAACTAAATGGTGTATAAGAAAATCAAATGGTGTATGAAGTTTATCACATTCCACAAATATCTTACAACATAAAAAATCAATAACAATAATAAAAAAGCCCAGCAAAACTAGAATAAAATCGATGTAAAAAAAATAATATCACATTTTATTTATAAAAAAAAGTCCAACAAAATTAGAATTGACAAATGAGAGATTACAAAAGGAAAAAGCGTAAGAGTAACAACAAGAACAATAAAATTACATCAACATAGCTTGCAATAGAGAACCCATGTTTTAAATAATTGTATGCTTATAAGGCTCAAGAGTGTATAACCATAAAATTATTTGACCTATCACTTAAAAGTGCTTTTGTGAGTAGATGTTAGCATAAGATTTATTCTACTATCAGACTATTGTAGTTGTTTGCCTTGCTAAATCATTCTCTAATGATGTTCAGTCACACTAGTGCAAGCTTAAACAAAAACAACCACTTATCATCATCTTCAACCATAGTCTTGATGTAAATATTTATCACAGTTTCTGAAGAATCAATCAGACTAAAAGGTTACACAGATAAAATGAACTGCCTTATCATATGATCATATACAAAATCAAAATTATACTAGACGTTATTCTCACCAAGAATTTCTTTTGCTTTAGTAGACCCTTCCTGAAAAAAGGGGGGCAATGTCAACTGTGGTGTTAGTGAAACAATGGCTTCAAACTAAAGAACAAGCATTTAAAATATGAGAAGACACATTTCATCATCTGTTATCATTTAGCAACAAACTCCGTACAACTGAAAAAGGAAACCACCATTTTTTGGTCTTTAAAATTGAACGCCTTCTCAACTTAGACCCTGAAATTAACAAAACTAAAAAGAATGGGTTAAGTTAGTTTTTTTTTTCTAATTTATTATTAGGTTAAATTTGGTCCTCTAATTTTTTTAGTTCAATTTAGTCATGGATTCAATTTGGTACTTCAGTCTAAGTTTAATTGACAATGTTAAAAAATGTGTATTTTATGTTAATTTAAAATCACTTAGTGACGATTTTAAACGGTCACAAAATATAATTTCTTAATACCGTTGACTCAAATTAGATGGTATGCCCAAATTCAGTCAATTTGAGAACAAGATGAATCCAAAAAAAAAAAACTAATAAACCAAATTAAATCTAGAACATAAATTAGACTAAAAAACTAAATAAACAAAAAAAAATCTCTAAAATTGGCTTTCGTTAATTAGCTTAGTGCTAACAAATTTAACATTCTGTAGGTTCGACTCTAATTCAAATCTTAGAAGGCATTCACCATGGAAAAAACAAGTGTTTACAAAACATAAATAAGAAAATGACACTTGAAATTGTACGACAAAGCAATAGCTATAGACAAGTATAAACATATCATATGTTAAATTGTGAGCTCGACGAGTGCTTACAACAAAAATTAGAATGGTTTGTTAATACAAGTGAAAAGGGTGTTGCTGAATTGTTTCAAGGAATTAGCATTCCATGTTAGAAAATATTAGGAAAAAATTACTTCTTAAAAAGTTTATGAGATTTTGAGTTATCTAGTTTTGTTGATGAAACAAATTCATGTTGGAGAAGAAACCCTTTGCACACACACAAATATGAACAACAGGATAAATTTCAATGAAAACTTGTATATTTCACATTCTCCTCTTTTTTTCATTTATACATATGTATCTCTTATATAGTGCCTTTTATCTAAAAATTAGTTACATTAGAAACTAACAAAAACTAACTATCTTATAACAGTCTAATTAACTGCTAACAACATCCTACTTATATTTGGATTAAAACTCAACACTCCCCCTTAATCCAAATCATTACAAGATACAACTTTCAACTCCTTTCTGAGTTTTACAAATCTGTTAGGCTTAATTGCTTTGGTTAGTATGTCAGCCAACTGAGTTTTTGTTGAGCGGTATATCACTTCAAGCTTTCCATTATTCACCTGCTCCCTTAGGAAATAGAATATGGTTTTAATGTGCTTACTTCTTTCATGCGAGACTGAATTTTTAGCTAAATTGATAGCTGATTTGTTATCAATTAGCAGTTTAATAGGTTTCTCTGCTTCAAATTTCAATTCATCTAGCAATGAATCTAGCCAAATAGCTTGGCAAACAACTTATGAGCCTGCTATATATTCATCCTCACAGGAAGACAAGGCCACCACGAGTTGTTTCTTATAGCACCAAGAAATTTGAGCACCTAGAAACCTAAACAAGTACCCTGTAGTGCTTCTCCTATCTGTTTTATCCCCACACCAATCTGAATCAAAATATCCCAGGAAACTCCCTGTTTTTTTGTCTGTCTTCCTAGGAAAGAAAACACCATATTTTAATGTTCCCTTCACATACCTCAAAATTCTTTTGGCAGCCATCAAATAAGACTTCTTTGGATTACTTATGAACCTACTAATTAAACCAACAAAGGAGAGGTCAGGTTTACTATTACATAAGTACCTCAAGGAGCCAACTAGTTGCTTATACATTGTTGGATCCACTGCTTCTTCTTCTTCTACTGTTTTCAATTTTATATTAACATATGCTGGAGTTTTTGTAGGATTACAATCTGCCATATGAAATCTTCTCGATATATCAGTAGCATACTTTTGTTGGTGAAGTAGAATTCCCTTTGAGGTAGTTGCAAGTTCTAACCCAAGGAAGTATGCTAGCCTACCAAGATCTGTCATATCAAATTCCTGCATCATTTGTGAATATCCTGAGTTATTACCTGTTATCAGTAGATCATATACATATAAGCAAATTATAACACACTTGTCTCCTTCTTCACGTATACACCATATTCAACTAAACATTTTCTGAAAATCCACTCTGAATCAGGAGTGTGTTAATCCTTTTATTTCAAGCCCTGGGAGCTTGCTTGAGTCTGTACAGGGCCTTCTTAAGCCCAGACTTTGTCTTCCATTCCTTCCTTCACAAAGCCTGGTGATTTGAGTCACAAAAACAATTTCCTCTAATGGATCATTCAGAAAGGCAGATTTCACATCTGTAACGCCTCAAATTTCCACTTTATGTTATATTAATTTTTAATGAAAACACTTTTTCTTTTGTAAATAAAATAGCAAACTAAGGTTTACTAATGACCGATTTCAAAAGTTTCATCACTAATTAATATTTAAAGGTTCGGTGTAATATAAAATACAATACAGTCCAATATTTGTTCTATTACACATTACAAACTACTCAAATATTTCATCATAACAGAACATCTTCAATCAAACATCTTCAACAAAGTCCTTCATCAAAACAGCCTGCCAATCCTTCTTTACTGTTCATCTGCTCACCCAAACCAAATCGGGATCATAACAGGTGTCAACCACAGACACAAAAATATAGGGTAAGTTTATGATAAACATAATATAAGCAAATAAAACATATTCATATACAAATAACAATATCCTTAAAGATGCATGATTCTTTTAGACTCTTATTAATTGGTACCAATAGTCAAGATAGCCTCATCCCTGTGGCACAGAACTGAAACGATCAGTCAGGGTCTCACAGTGTTGCAACAGGATTCTCACCCACACTTCACGTGATCATCATGGGTGGTGTGATTTCCCCACTGCCAAGTCACCCCCTAACTCAGACCTCTTTTGTCTGAATGCTCGAACTCAGTTCCTGCAGCTATCTGACACACCTCCTCTTTGAGGCAACTCTTATATATACCTCCTCTCTGAGGTAACTCTTATATACACCTCCTTTGTGAGGCAACTCTTATGCACATGAGACACATGAAACCGATTCACTTTTATAACTCTTTTCATTTTATTAACTCATATTTATTTTCAACATCAGTTCTTCAATCACTGTCTCATTTATTTTACCCAGAAATTCAACATAAATCAAGTACAGAACTTAGCTTGATACTCATGTACAGAAACTCAACATATCATTCATGTACAAAGATTTATAGAAACACTCAGCAACACATGGAATTTAGAGAAATTCATAGAAACTTTTAGCAACATATGAACTTCATAGAAATTCATGGAAACACTCAACAACACATGAACATTCAAACACTTATTCATACAAAAACAACACTTAAACTATCTTTATCATAAAGCTTCCCTATACATTCCTTGTAATCTCCTAGAAAGCTTGTTTTTCTCTTTCTACTTGGCTAACTTCTTCCACGTGATTTTCCTAGAGGTGGGGTCTCTTTTACTTTGTTTTAGGCTTTGAAAAGGAGAGAATGAAAGTGAAATGAAAGGGATATGAGAGAGATATTCACGTGTAGCTTCTTGTATAGGAGTGGCTTGAAAATGACTTCCATTTTGGACCCCCCTTGCCTTTATATAGTGGTTGGAAATTAATAAAATATTCAAGGACATTTTTGCCCTTCCTAACTAATTATCCTTATTTAGTTCCATCTTAACTTAGTTTCCCTTCATTCCATTAGATTCTAACTAAATTCCTCCTTATTTCTTTAGATTCCAACTAAGTTCATTATGATTCCATTACTTTATAAAAAAATCTTCTAGGTTCATCATAAGTCATACTATCCTACCACTTGTTTTGATCTTAAGGCTTGCCTTTCCAAGTGTCCAAGTTCATGAATCTTCCTCCTTATCCTTGCTTTTCACGTGGACTTATGCCTAGGCCAAGGAAAATTTTTATTTTGCTTTCATTTATACATATACCATGTTATTTTGTAAATGAAGAAAATTAATCTAATTTTTATTTTTACCTTATACATGGCATTTTCTAAGAGGAAGTCAGGTTCAATTTGAATTCTTCTACCTAAGGATAATATTGAATAATGTAATTCTAAAGTTTTCCAGAGACTTACTTCAATTACAATATAATTTGTCCATAAATAGTCTATACAGAGTGTTATATAAATTTTACATGTAAAACTGCTCTTTATCTTAGTCTTGACTGTCCCATACTACTTCTGACCATCAAAATTACTAAACCATTTTATTAAATAAGTTTATGCATCCTACAATTAAGAGAAAATTTCATAGATCTTGTCTATCGTTTTTCCATATTTTTCTGAAGTTTGAATTCTTCTAAATAAAGTTTCAAAGTTATTATCTTATAAAATTCATAGAAATTCTATTCTAGTATTTTCTATCACAAAGTATTTTGATAATCTATCATCTAAGAGTATTCTGTAATTTCATCAGGTTTTCACAAAATTCTAAGAGTGTCTCAGACAATTTTAATACAAAGGGTATTGTGGTAATTTCTAAAGTATCTAAGGGTATTTATGTAATATTCACCCTAAGGACATTTCTGTAATTTCTGTTTAATAGTAAGGCTAATATGGTCATTTCTCTTCAAATACTTTTATAATATCTTTAATCAATATTTACCCAAATAATTTAAATATAGACTAATCAAATTTCACATAACCTAACATTCATGTCAACAATTGCACAAGAGTAATTCATACAATATCTATTTTACAGTTATTAAAATATCAGGGTGTTACAACATCCATGTGAAACAATGGTCAACTGTGTTTGTTAGCCATTGCTACTACTAGTCTAACAGTCTCGATCCTTGCTACTGGTGCATAGACCTCAGAATAGTCTATGCCAGGTATTTGTAGGAAGCCTCTTGCTACAATTCTTGTGTTATGCTTTGCAACTAGGGTTTAATTTTAGCTTGAACACCTACTTCACATCAATTGCTCTCTTCTTATTGGTAAGTCAACTAGTTCCCAAGTGTTATTTGTTTCAATAACGTTCAACTCTTTTAGCATTGCATTCTTCCAAACATGTTCTTGTAATGCTTCTGTTACCTCAATATCACTTCCCATCTCAAAATCAGAGTATTTGATTGGCATTCTTTTGTCTTTTTGTGGCCTTTGATTTTGAGGTGATTTTGCCCCTTTTGTGTTCATAGTGGTAACCTCATTCTGATCTTCTTCAATTGTTGATATCACCGGTCTGGTATCACACCTTTGCGTGTTCCAATCTCATGCCTCTAACTCATTGAAGTGTACATCTCTATCGATCTCAACATTCTGCTTGTGTGGATTGTAGAGTCTATAGGCACCAATAACATGATAGCCTATCAGTATCATTGGCTCACTTTTGTCTTCCAGTTTCCTCCTTTTGGCATCAGGAATATGTTTGTAGCATAAGGATCCGAAAATCCTTAGATGACTAAACAGTGACTTCCTTCTAGACTAAATCTCTTATAGAATTTCTCTTTCAATCTCTTATTAGGATATTTGTTCAACAGATAAGTTGTTGTGCTCACAGCTTCTCCCCAGAAAGAGTAAGGTAGCTTCTTCTGTTTCAGTAATCTCCTCGCCATGTAAAGGATAATTCTGTTTCTTCTTTCTGCCAAGCCATTATGTTGTGGTGTATATGGTGTTGTTACCTCATGAATTATTCCATGTTGCTCATAGTAGGTGTTGAATGCCTTGGAAGTGTATTCTCCACCTCCGTTTGTCCTTAGAACCTTTAAAGCTTGTCCACTTTGCTTTTCTGCCATCAACTTGAATTTCTGGAAAACTGAGAGCACCTCATTCTTTGCTGTGATCAAGTACAACCACATTATTCTGTTGTGCTCGTCTACAAATGATGTAAAGTACTTGTTTCCACCCAATGATGGTACCTCAAAAGGAGCACACACATCATAATGCACAACACCAAGTACACTAGATGCTCTCATTGGTAAATGTGAATTAAAGGAATTTCGTGGTTGCATGCCAATGAGACACACCTCACACACCTTCTCTGAAACATTTAATGTTGCCAGACCTATAACTATATCATCAGCTACTAACTTATTCAGACTTTGAAATTTAAGTGATCAAACCTGATATGCCAACGCCAACTCAATTGGTTGATCTTTATAGTCATTAAACACTATACTTCTGCTATCTTAATGTTGGCTTGAAAGGTTCTATTTCTTGAGAGTGGAGATCTAAAGACTAGCTTCAGATTAGGATCAAACAATTCCAACATTCCAACATTCCATCCTTCATTGACACAAAAAATACTTTCTCCACCAATTTTCCTACACTCATCAGATTACATCTCATCCTAGGAACATACAACACATTTTTAATTAGTGTCGTTTTCCTATATTTTCTCTGAATAAGAATGTTCCCTATGCCTTCTACCTTAGAGTTCTATTATCTGCCAATCTGATCTTGGATCTCCTATTTTCATCAAAATCACTAAGTCACTCATTGTGACCTATCATGTGGTTAGAACAACTAGTATCTAGATACCAAGCCTTAGAGTGTGGGTTGCTATCACTAGTTGCCACTAACATCATAGGGTGCTCGTCTGAATCCTCATCTTGAGCCACATTTTCCTTTTCTTCATAATTCTTGTTTTGTTTTCCTTTTCCATGCCAACATTCTGAGGCATGATGCCCCTATTTCTCACAATTATAACATTGAATCTTTCTTTTATCTTGACCTTTCTTTCCTTTTTGATTACTAAAGTTCCCTCCTCCTCCATTATTAGAGGATTCTGGTTTATCTTCATTTTTGTCATTTTCTTTATTTGATGACCAATTCCTTTTGCCTTTACCTTTTGTTTTCTTTCATTTCTACTTGTTTTCATCATTCTTGGTAAACTGGCCCTACATTGCCTGATCCAAATCCCTTGAATTCGTCCTTTCATTCAGCCTTTGCTCATGGGCTTCAAGAGAGTTTTGCAGTTCTTCAATCTTTTATTCCTCAGGATTTTTAGATTCTTCAATCACAACCACAATGTGATCAAACCGAGATAAAGTTCTAAAGATATTTTCAAGAACCATCTGATTCGACAATAATTCTCCATAAGTCTTCATTGAATTCACCAATAGTTGCATTGTGTTGAAGTAATCAGCCACTGTTTCTTGATCACTCATTGAGAGGAGTTCGTATTGTCTCCTTAAAGATCACAACTTCACTTTCTTGGTCTTTCCTGCGTTTCCAAATGCCTTCTACAAAATTTCCCAAGCCTCCTTAATCGTAACAACTTTTGCAATCTTCTTAAATACAACAAGATCAACACACTGATGAAGAATCAACTTTCTCCTTCTCTAAGATTCCTTCCTTCACTATCAGGCATGGCAACAGGGCGGGGCGGGGGTCGGTATTGTATTCTCTGTCCCCGCCCCCGATCTCCGTCAGGTTTTAAAATTCATCCCCATCCCCGCTCCCGCTGGGGGTCGGGTTTTCCCCGCCCCGCCCTGCCCCCGCTATTTGATTAAAATTTTAAAAAATAAAAATAATATAACTTTTTTATAGAAAAATCGGACGAAAAAACTAATTACGTAATAAAAAAATAATAAAAAATTCATATTTAAAATATGGGATCATAATTTAAAAATTACAAAACAAAATCAATCAATTCAATTAAAAAAATTAGAAAATAATATATTTTTTTATTTTTTTATTTTTTAATATTATTTATTAAGGGGCGGGGGCGGGGGCGAGGGTGAGGGCGGGGTGGGTATCAATAATCCCATACCTGCCCCCGCCCCCGCTTTTGACTACCGGGGAAAATCCGAACCCAAAAAACTCAGTTTTTTCTATTTAAATCGCGACGAATTCGGGCGAATATCTATGGATTCTGGTCCCGCTACCATGCCTATTCACTATGCCAAGAATCTCATGAAAGACAAGAATCGCTTCCATCCTCACAACCTATTGATCATAGTTATTGCCATCAAAAATCGATAACGTGTGTATGAATCCACTAGTGCCTGTTGCGGAAGCCATTGCAGTCCTATAATCGGGTCCCTAGATCTTGAAGCTCTGTGATACCAATTTGTTGGAGAAGCAACCCCTTGTAAAAGCACAAATATGAATAGGAGGATAAATTTCAATGAAAACTTGTATATTTAACATTCACCTTTTGTTTTCATTTACACATATGCACTTCATATATAGTGTCTTTTATCTCAAAATTAGTTACAACAGAAATAACATAAACTAACAAAAACTAACTATCCTCTAACAGTCTAACCTAACTAATAGCTAACAATATCTTACTTATATTTGGATTAAAATTCAATAATTCAAAGTTTTCACTTTCGTCTTACAACTCTAAATTGAACTAAAATGAACAAAATAGGTAAATTATTTCAAGAAATTAACATTTCATGCTAGAAAACACTAGGAATGCTAACTTGCACTTTCTAATTTTTAGTATTTGAATATATTTCTACATTATGTACTTATAGAATGTTGTCTCATTTTAAAAGTTGAGAAAGTGAGATCATGATTAGTAATAAATATTTTTTTTTAAAACAAGTTAAATAATTAATACACTAACATTATGTCTAAAAAATATTAAGAATAAACGGCACTTGTCACTGCTTACCTATTTTTAATTTTACGGTAAAACAAAAAATTAAATATCGTAAATTTTAAAAAAGACTCAAATATGTTTTTTTTTTCATTGTAAATTCGCATTTTTTTTTTAATTATGTGAAGGTACTTCTGTGATTAACTCTTCATGTCCAGGTTAGGAATGTCAACCCAATAATTCCATGGCACATTCGTAAATACTCTCAAGTTCGGTGTAACCCAACGCAACGAACTCTCGTTATTCTTTCTTCTCTTCTTCTTCCATTGATTCGTTGCAATATTTGAGCAAGCTCCGTTGCTTTCTCCGTCACCACTCCTCCGATCATTCTCCGGTACGCTTTTTCAATCCCTCTCGCCACTTCACCTCCATCCACAAATTTTATTCGCCAAATTGCTCGTTGTTTTCTGAGATTCAGATTATCCGCAAAATTTAAAATTCGTAAATAATATTTATAGGAATTGTGGACGTAAATATGTGCGTGTGTGTGTGAAATTAGCGTGTAAGTAATTTTGTTCGTTGTTGTTGTTGTTTAGAATTGTTGTATTTCATCTGATTGATTGGAATTGGGAAGGTGTAGGTAGAGAAATTGGGAACAATGAGTGAGGTGTTTGAAGGGTACGAGCGTCAATACTGTGAGCAATCGGCGAATCTTTCGCGGCAATGCACTGCGGCTTCTGCTCTTGATGGAGGTAATGCAATCAAATCTCTTTCTTCACACACACACTTCAATTCAAGACTTGTCCTGCTATTGTTGAGGTTGATGATTTTTAGGCCCTTGTGGAAATGGAAAACTATGGGAACGGGAAGAATGTTGTGAAATGTAATGATCAGGTTGGGTTGACAGGAAGATGGTAGAGTTTTTTGCCTTTTGTGATCACTACTTTAAGATTATTAAATGCTTCTCTTTTGGTGTTGATTTCATGGATGTTGGAACTGGTGGATGTAATGTTTTATATGATTTTAAAATTAGACAATACTAATATCCAGTTCTTTTGATGCTTAATGTTGTTTTTCAATTAAAATTAGATAACTTTGCACAATAAAGGTTAACATTTTGGCGTTGTATAGCGAGAGGTGAACTCCAATTTTAGTTGGAGAATGGCACTGAAAATACCTAAAGAATTGCACCCAAGTTTTGACTTATAAAAATTCCATTTTGCAAGTTTAAGCCGAAGCAATTAAAAGCATATTGTATGAAACTTAAACATGTGTCAAAGGCTTGCTACTGGGAAATGTGTTGAAGAGCCCTTCCTTGTGATAATTTATTTATATTGAACCATTGATGTAATTTTCATTAAAGAGGCTTAAGCTTATTTGTTAAGGATGCAATTTTTTATCAACTCCCCCCTCTCCCAACGTACATATGCACAAAATCCGGAAAAGAAGGGAAAAACTGTACCTTTTCTGTCTAATGTTTGCTGGTTATCATTTGTGCTGCAGAACAAAAGAAGGAAAAAATTTCTGATATAAAAGCTGGATTAGATGATGCTCACACATTGGTATAATGGAACTTTTCTTCTGTTCATCCTCCAGATGTTTGACTCTATTATAATTCCTGCTTGAATATTTTCAGATTCGGAAAATGGACCTTGAGGCTAGGAGTTTGCAGCCAAGTGTGCAGGCAGCTCTTCTTGCCAAGTTAAGGGAATATAAAACTGATTTGAGCAATTTGAAAAATGAAGTTAAAAGAGTCACGTCAGCTAGCGTCAGTCTCACTGCTCGAGATGACTTGTTGGAGTCAGGAAGGACTGATACACTGGCGGTATCTCTCATATATCCTTCCTCAGTAATAGGTGTCAATGTTATTATTTTTGAACTGTGGACTGGGATTGCCTGGTAAATTATATTGTCCTAAGGCTTTTTGGAAGTAAAAGTTGTTAATTGTCTTGAAGCCAAAAGTTAGCCAGTATGTGGGCGTACAAACCAGTAATGCATGGTACATTTATAAAACATATTAAACGGCTGAAGTCTTATATGTATTATGGTTGGAGAGAGTGGGAAACATTGCATATGTAGATTCTTTGACATTTGCAATTTCCCTTGCATCTCAGTACTATGCTTCTTATGTACAACAGTATGTTACAATAATTTCATTTGCATCTCACCCCCACTTTATTGTGCATTATAATAACTACTTATGGATGCTGGGACAGGCATCAAATGATCAAAAAGGAAGACTTCTGATGTCTACTGAAAGACTTAATCAGTCCTCTGACAGAATAAAGGAGAGCAGAAAAACAATGCTGGAGACAGAGGATCTTGGTGAATTTATCCTCCGAGATTTGCATCAACAACGTGAATCCCTACTCCACGCCCATAAGACGGTCAGTTTAACCACTTAAAATTTCTTAATTCCACTTGCTAATTTGTTGGCCCCTTTCATCAAGATGATATAGCATTTGATGCTCATGTTCAACCAGTGGATGCACTTCACTATTTAAAATGGTTTTCTCTGTGTGGAGTCAATCTGACTTCATGTCAGATCTGGTTTTCCCAATACCTTTTGTCAAGACTTAATTTTTTTCTTTCCCCATTCAGATCCATGGAGTGGATGATAACATTAGCAAGAGCAAGAAGATTTTGTCGGCTATGTCAAGAAGGATGAGCAGGAACAAATGGATTGTTAGCTCCTTAATGACAGCTCTGGTCCTTGCAATTATAATCATTTTATATTTCAAGCTGACTCATTAGTTGGCTATCTTTGCTTCTTATATGGTTAGCTGTCTCATATTGGAGTGTACGTTCCCCAACAATGTGACGATGTTTGAAGAGTTGTGTGAACAATAGTTCTAACTTATTTCTCTTATTATATGTAAAATTCTTTCGTTTGAGCAAATGAGAATATTTTACCATTACAATGCATCATTGTTCAATTCATTCTATTATACTTTGTACTGGCGTGTACAAAGAAAATTAGAAATATCGTCGTGCCAAAAGAAGAACGGAGAAAGTGGACAGTGGAACAGTTAATTATTGTTGTTAATCAATATTTACACGCATTACAAGAAGATTCATTGTAATTGTTTTTAAGTTCCAAACATGTACTAATTTTTCTTTTATCACATCATATATCATATGTATTACATGTCAATTTCATCATACTAACCTTCCGTTCATTGCGTCATAGTAATTTTAAATATATAAATTAATATTATAATTAAAATTTATAATAAATTAAATTTTGATATAAATTATATTTTAGATTTATAATAAAATTATAATTAATTGTGATATAAGAATTAACAATTGATATTAAAAAAAATGAAATTCAATTTGAGGAGAGATCAAGTTCTGCTGAAAGTAACTCTAAAAGGAGTTACACATTAAATCTAATGATTTATATTAGTTACACATTAAAACTATTGAAAGTAAATTTGACCCTCCTCGTTCCATTTGGATATAAATATAAATAATAAAGAGGGTAGATAAAAAGAGATAAACAATTACAGAGTTTAAGTATAAAGATAAATGCAAAATAAATATAGTTTGAAATGGTTTAGAGAGGAACTTTTTACTTATAATGGGACAATGGGACAATGAAATGCATTTTAAAAGACACTAAACTAATTATATTGTCAAATTGAGAGAATAGAAAGAGTGAGATTAAAGACAAAATTCATATGAATTAATTTTTACTATAATTTTTATTAGAAAAGTAATTGTATTTAATATATATATATATATATATATATATGAGGAGAAATCAAGTTACCCCAAAAATAATTTTAAGAAAGTGAATTTTCATCTTTATCGTTTATTTTTTTTAAAATTTAATGACTAAGATTAATTATTTATTATAATTATTAAATTTTAAGAAAATAGATGATGAGGATCAGAGTAACTTTTTTAGATTAATGACTGATAGGGGATTGGCTTCAATGATTTTTAACATTTAGGGATTGACTTCAATTGAACCAATTAGAAGAACAATTGAACAATTACGGTTGGCTTAAATCAACTATCAACTGTGAATTAATCAATTAAAATTGTAGTACGTTAAAAACCTGAGAGGCAAAACGTGATTAGCTTAGAAAATAATTGAATTACCTAACTGTTGAAGACGATAGGATTCTACTGGCCGGAAAAATTACGTTAGTGTGGAGAAATTAGCCTCAAGATCTTTAACAAGTCATTTGACATGTTTCTAATTTTTCTAGTGACTTTTTAGCTGATATATTTAGCACCATTAGATTTAATGATATTAACGAATGAGACAAGGGCGGAACTATGCATTAGGCAATTAGGCAACCTCATTTTTTTTTTAAATTTCATAATTAATATAAATATTTTAATTATAAACTTTTTTATTTTGTTAATTTTAATTATTAGATAATATTTTACTCTACTTTAAAAGGCTTTGTTACGTGGTCTGTTAGGCTTTTCTTTGCGGTTCCAGTCTGAATGTTAAATAAATATCCTTAAAAAAATATAGGATAATTTTGAAAATTAATTTAATTTTAATGTATTTGATATTTTTAAATTCTTTTATTAGTAAAAGTATAAAACATATCCAATGATATTGATATAAGGAACTTAATTAATTAATGTGACTTCAATCTTTAGCAACTCAATTTTTTATTGAGTATTTTTTATTAACATGTTGCCTAATTTACAAATATTTTATTTCTCTTTCCTGAAAGAAATTTATTCATGGGAATCAAAATAGTGTCAAGGGATTTGTACATTCATATACCCTACACAATCAATTGAGCTAGAGCTAGACTCCTTTGACAATAGTTAACCAACTCATAAATAATAGTGTTTATATAAGTAACTCTAATTTTAAGCATCTCAAAATCACATGTGACCCATTAAAACAATGTTTTTTTTTTTTTATATTAAGTAATCCATTAAAGAATTCTCATTGTAGACAGTCTAATAAATTCTTTTATTAATAGAATGTTCCATATTCAATTATGTAATAAATATAGACTTACACAACTATATTATATTACAAGAATTTAATGGCTAAGCATTAATAATATAAGACAATTTACATTATCATTCAATCACAAATCATCATTTTTATGACTTTTAATTAATTATTATAGAGTTAAATATCTATGCATTGTCTGTCATCCAATCATATATCATCATTTGAATTACTTTAAAATAATTATTTTAAAGTTGATAAACTTATCATATATGATGAGTTATGATTGAATGACTATGTAAAATATTTTACATTTTCAATGCATAACTTTTTTTCTCTATTATAAAGGCAAACAAACTAATTACACATTGATTTGTTGATTAGATGATTGTGTAAAACTATTTTACATTATTAATGCATATTCATTTTTCTTACATTGTAATATCAGCAAGCATGTTTTTTTTTATTTATTTCTAATCACATAAAATGAATTTTTTTTATTATTTATGTTCATGTATGTTAATTTGTATTATGTGCATAAAAAATTTAATTAATTTAAATATTTGTTTACATAATTTAATTATTTTAATTTCTATTATTGATAGTTGTCAATAACAAATTAAAAAAATTTAGAAAATTTGATTTCCTAATTTTCGATCCTGGATATATATCTATATATATATACACACACACACAATTGTCCCACAATTGCCCCCGCACCATTATACATGAACTAGTCACTAGGCATGGCAACTTCACCCACACTTGCCCCGATTTCGATGGGAAAAAACCGAGTTGAACGGGTTCGGTTTCGGTTTTCCATTTTTCCCCACATGAAAAATTCGGGGGCAGGGACGATTTTGGTAATGCTGGTATCCGTCCCGCCCCTGGCCACCAACGCTGCAGCTTGGTCCACATTCTTACCTTCGTCCACCACTCGCAGCTTTTTCTAGCCACTCTCGCGCCTCCACTCGCGGGCCCTCGTCATCCTCCACTCCAGTCACTATCGCACCAGCTTCGGCGCCATCCTCTCTGCGGGCGCTTTCTTCTCCGTCCTCATCATCGGTTTCATCACCCTCTAAGTCGCGCCTTTCTTCGTCGATCTCCCTTTATTTTTCGGTATTTATTATTTATAATAAAAATCAACTTAAATACTACAAAATATAAAAGTTAACATTAAGTTATATAATTAGAGTTTATTATCTTTTTAGTCTTTACACTTTTCATAATTATGGTTTTACTCTCTATTTTAAATTTTTATCGGTCTAAGTCTTTGAAGTTTTTTTTTTTTTTTTTTTCCAATACCACTTTTGGTTCTTGCTGTAAATTTATGTCGTGAAGTGTTGCCACATGTTTTTTTTATATTATTATTGTGTCAAGTATGATCAATATGAAGTAAAACAGAGAAAATATGGTCAAACTATATCCATAATAAATAAATAATAATTTAAAATATATAATTACAAATATTTACCTACTTTATAAGTAAAATTATGCTACATTGATTATAAAACATAGATAAATTCAGTTCTTTTTATATACAATTGAGAAGAAACAATATTGAACAATTTTTTCATAAATACTTTGTTGAACTTACAAGTTATCAAAAGTAAAAAAAATGCATTATAAAATCTCTCATGAACATAACATTTAGTTCCAATAAATAGTTATATACTAAAAAATTCAATGTCAAAGATCTCTACCGTGGAGATCATTTATTATTTATTGTTATTTCTAACTACAATAAAAGAATGGAATGAAGCAAATAATTTATAATGATTTAAATTTAAATCTACATGATCATGACAAATAAAATATTATTATACCACTAACATAAAATCTATTATTATATAATTTACAAGAGTTTATTTTCATGCATTGTTAGTGTAAGAGTTTAAATAAAAATTGATGGTATTAAAATAAAAAATGAAAAATAGAATTAAACTAAAAAATAGGTAGAGTAATAATAATTAAAT
>PYAF01002691.1:2054609-2077602 GCA_007407185.1 Glycine tomentella | reverse complement strand
TTTTAAAAAACTTCAATATATAAATAAGCAAACCATAATTAAATAAATAAATAAATAATATATTCTATGAATAGTAAAAGTGTCACATCAATACATCTTGCTTTTACAAAATTATAGATTACCAAATTTCAAAGCTTTCCACTCCAAAGTAATTAAAATTTTCCATAACCAATCATGTAACTCATTACTTTATTATTCTTATTTATGTGTCTAAGATACTTATAATTTTTACTTAATTAAAATAATTCTTGCAAAAATGACATTATTTTTCTTATTTAGGCCAAATTTTATTTACTTGACATAAAACTTTAAATATAATTGTTTTAGTAATTTTATAAGCTCATATAGTTTTAGATGCTTCGTTCATTATCGATTTCTTACATAATATATAAATTAATAGGTTTTACTCAGGAAACATTTAGGTTAGGTTTTGGGTAGTTCTGAATTTTCACTGTGCCAAAAAATTGAACTAACATCAACCAAGTAAGCAAAAAGAAAAAAAAAACTACAAAAAAAATTGGGGAGGGCGAAATGCCTTGGATGGTGGTCAAATTTTGAAAGTAAAATTTTAGACAAATAACTCATTTCTCAGGTCAATTTTAAAAAGATGTCTTGACATTTCTCCATAAAATAAGCAGGAACAACCTGCTTGTAACTGTTTCAATATAAAACGCAGGGGTGATACTTTCAACTGAATTGGACATAACCACCAGGAGGTAAATACCTTACGCAATAGCTCAATAGTACGGATCATTTGATGAACTGCTATTCAAAAATGACCAGAATGAGCTTGTTTCAACCATAAATGATGAGGGTGCATATTGGATCAACACCCCAAATACATGAACACAAGCTCATAAATTGATGCTTTGGTGGGAGAACTTTCCATTAAAGCAAGGAGTTCTTTTGACTGGCCAATATTAGTTGCATGAAGGAACTGATTAGCCCTTCATCCTTAAGTCAAAATGACAATTTGACATGCTCAAGCATCCTCAGGAGGAGAATCTCTTGCTCCCTGGTCATCCTCATCCTCTTCGTCATCTTCGTCATAGTCAATTGATGCAGGCTCCCCGTTAAGATCCACATTAGCACCATTCAAATTTCTGACAAACTGTCCCCTCACACGTGGCCGCCTTTCAGCAAGTCGTTTCCGGTTAATGTACCTAATTTTCTTATCAAAGCAGCGCTCTTTCCTTTTCTGTCTGAACTTCATCAATGCTGCTTCTCTCCTATCAACTTTACTTAATAATGCTTCTGATGAACTTGAGTTTCCAAATGATTGCCATGAATGAGGATTAGGAATCCGACCAGGTTGTAAGCATATGCTCATTGGGTAGTATGGGAAGGATGTCATCCCCGTTCCATGAGGACCGCCTTGGGGAAGATGATTGTACTGTGAAATCATAGCTGTGCTAGTATGATTCTGTAGGTCCTGGATATTCTTTTGATGATACATTTGTGCTGATGAAGGCATCATAACATGATTAACACCCCCTGAAATATAATATGGATAAGCATGTTGGGAAGCCATGCCAGATACCTCAAGCTCAGAACAATGGGTCCCATTTCTTGGATGCATCACACCCTGATGCAAATTTTCTTCCCTGTAGAGCTTTTGCTGTGAAACTTCCATTGATGCAGGTGGAGTACAAGACCTCTCAATAGACAAAGAATCAGGTATACTAGTGCTGCTGGGTAAGTCATCTTGCGATTGACTTTCACATGCCTCTCCATTTTCCAGTATTTGAAGGCCATTCACCCCTTGTTGAGCACATGCTTGATGCATAACTTCCATCCTCACATGTGTAGCACCATTGTTGTCTACATTAACAACCCCTAAGTTGCTCTTAAGTATTGATGCTTTAACATACGTGAAGAAGGCTGATGATTCCCCTATCCTTAGTTCACTCTTTCTCGGACCAGATGAAAAATGTGCTACAAAATTACAGCTAATCAGAGAGAAAACAATAGAACTGAAATGGGTATTTGCATAAGTCGAATTTTGTTCAACCTCAGGAACTCAAATTCCCATTCAGATTGAAGCCATTTTCAGAAATTAAAAATTATGGAGCTATGAAAAGCAAGTCATAAACAAGTGATTCTGTTACATGAACAAATATACTTCTAAAGACCAAGACGGGCTAAAAGGTGAGAACGATGGCAAAACCAAAAATTTGTAACCATTTAAGTCATTAAATGGTATTCAAAACAAGTTCTTACTTACTACAGAACCAGTTGGTGCTACATTGTATAACATCATTTTTATTGCAAAAATCAAAATCATTTGTGGATTTTAAAAAAAGGTCGAATGAAGAAAAGAAGCATACCTGTTTGGTGATCATTAACTCCATCCACATCAGGCCCACATTCTGACACATGAGCATCTGGAGGTCCCTCAGCAGCAGCAATTGCAATAGTAGACTGAAAAGATAAATTATATGCATAAATGACCACATCTACAACACTTCTAATTTGAAGTTATTAGTAGCTATATAATAATGTCTGCCCATAGCTGAAACACCCATATAATGATGTCTGCTCATTGCTGGCTGATAAAAGGTATTAGAGAAATGCTACATCTAAACCCATTTACAGTAACATATAACTTACACCCCTTTGGATCTGTGTGGAGGAGACACACCACCAGTATACATTTTTTTTTTATCGGCCAATATTAGTTGTTAAATGTTAGTGTTTTTGTTAGTGGAGGGAATCGAACCCACGACCTCTCCCTCCCACCCTTCCTTCCCCTCTTCACTTTTTTCTTAACCACCCAACCAACCTTATATCTCCACACCACCAGTATACATATTACATAATTGTGTATGGGGCACATCAGCATTTTTCAGCATGCTGTATCATGCATAACTACCCAAGAAGCTTAAGCTGTTAGGCAAAGACTGGTTTTTACACTACATCTCTAATCTCTAACATGCCCCCTCATGCAAGATGGCAACAGTTCTTTATGAACTAACTAACCCAAAAGGTAAGTTAAATGATAAGAACCTTGGAAAAACCACACCACAAAAGCTAGCTATTGTAGTTGGAGAGCACGGGGCCTTATAAACCCCGCACTAGAATCTCATATTCCAATGTAGGACTCAAAGTCCAGTACATTGCAATTGGGTCCTAAATAATATTTTTCAAAGTATCACTTAGGTTTTGTTTATGATTTCCATGCCCACGCCCATGTTACTTAAAATTGGTTTTAGGGAATTGATTTGTTTATGACCCAGACTTGATGGCACCTTAACATTGAAAGGCAATATGGAAACTTACATGTCGATGTCAAAGTTTATACTCTGAAAGGTAGAATTATTTGCAAAGTACACCCCAAGTTGAATAAAAAAAACCACCTTTTCATATATAAATTTAATTTAAAAGTTTAGCATGATGCACACATTTATTGATTTGTGATCGTGTTGATCGCATTGCTTATTAAATTCTTGCATCATTTAAATACTTTATTTTAATATTCACCTCTTGCTCTTGTTGGACTGATATTCCTGACTCTGGATTAGTGCTTCTCTTGGACTTGTCATCTGTGTCATCAGAGAACAAGGTGGTACTGTTTGTGTTGGCATCACTAGGGTCAGATACTACCAGATCAAAATCATAATTCAAGATGTTCTTCTCTACAAGTCCAAGCTGCCAGAATAGATATGAATCAATTTCAAATTGGGAAGGTCTAAGAATGAATTGGTAAATCCATAGAAAAGTTTCATGAATGTTTATATGCAAAGAGCAGAATGAGCTGGGGTAAAGGGGAGAGGCCACCCTAACATTCTATATCCTATGTACATTGTATGGTTGATTCATCATCCATGTAAAGTGTTTCCATATGAAACCTCCAGTTAACTCAAGGTCCCCTAGTTCTTTCCAAAATCCAAATTCTTAACATCTGAAAAAACTTAATGAACATAATTTCATGCAATGCAAAAATGAAACTACTAACTATAAATAACGTCTGTGTGCAGTAGCAGACATAAACTGTGGGTAACTAACTCTGTTCCCTAGAGTATCTTAAAAAATGGGAACATTTCCTCTCCCCAGCCTAAGAAGATGTGAAAGTGCCTCTCACTATAAGAACGGTGCGTTCCGAGGTGTGAAGTGGGAGATAGGGGATTTCATAATTGGTTGGGGTTTTGAATAAGACAAGCGTTCGGCATTGCCACTAAACTGTTGCCACAGATGAGGTAGCCTGATAAATGGTATGCAATGTGGTTCTTGCAAAATCTTAAGCATCTCCTATAGTAGCTCCATACAAAATTAAGCAAATGGTTTTGTTATATAAAAAACATAAAAATAATGTATGGTTTTTTTTTCAACCTCCTTATTTATCATTGGGTTCATCTACCACCGACTCCAATTAGTTTAGGTTAAAGGTGTTGTTGATGTTGATGATGTTGATTTTGACTGGCCAAATCATAAACCTAGAAACTTTTGGTAGAAAGTAGATTGGCCAGATGAACCTCAAAACTTAACATAAAAAAACTTTCAAAATGATATATATTTTACTCATCTAGTATATCAAAAAATTATGTATAGTATCTTCTACATATAATTAAAGAGCATTCATGTGTCATTCTTGAATCTTGACAACATGATTTTCCAACAATAAATGGCTGTGATGGTAACTAGGCATCAATTTCATATTGCCCAAAGTTTACAAACAATGGGTGAAAAACTAATAATAGGATGAAAGAACACAAAATGGGGAACATCCATAAATATGAAGTTGACCAATACAAACCATGCGCCTCCGTCTCCACATGTGCGTCCACAAATTTAATAGTTCATTAGTGCGTAAAGGCTTCACTAGATAGTCTGCTGCTCCAAGTCTCAAGCACTTAACAACAATGGATACCTCATCTTGTGCGGACATCACTTATCAAAACAAGATATTCAAAACATTGATGAGGAGCAGAATATAATTTGCTTAAATTCAAGAGTGTCACTGGTTTCTTAGCAAAATAAAGAACACAAGCTTACTTATAACAGGGATTCTGCGAAACTCTTTATCCCGTGCTATGTACTTCAACATCTTCATGCCCTTCTTCATCGGAAGGTCAAGTTCAGCCAGTATGATATCTATATGTTGCCCTTCTGCATTCAGTGCATCAATTACCTGTCTTGCCGACTTTACCAAGGTAACTGTGAAGCAGAGAAAATCAAGAGGTTTATAAATATATAAAATCTCAGGAAGAATGTCATAAATTAATTGCATAGCCTTTTAACCAAACAAGACAAACTGCATCATCACACAGTAGGTTATCATAAAGCATTCAACAAAATCACCACTTGAAGGCATTTTCACTGACAGATAAAACTTCTCCACGAATTCATACTACCAACTTTTAAAGGGGAAATCAAAACATAAAATGAACCTCAAACTAAACTAAACCATAATAGAAGAATCAAGAATATAGAATTTATAATGATTATACACGTAAAAGTTGCAACAAGCAACTACCCTGCAAGGTCTTAAACAAACCCATCTTATCTTATTCGCAACCAAACATCCCTCTTGCCCTTATCTTCATCAACCAATCATTGAAACTCAACAGTCAACATTAGCACAAAGAACAGAAACTGAGTTTCAAAAGGAACAATGATAGTCAAACTTGGCTTAATGAAATTAAAGTATGACTAAATCATCCTTCCTTCACAGTGTTGCCAACTCACATACAAAATCCGAATCCACAGTACAGTACTCTTTTTTAGCGACAAATTCAAATTAAATAATTAAATCATTTTTCACAACATAATGCCCCAAAAACAAAACTCTTTTTTATCCTTGGGAGTTTGAAAGATGACATAACATAACCACAGCAAGTAAAGGTTATTACGCACAAACAAAGTCAAGGACGTCTAGCTCAGTTAGTGTGTTCCCACGGATAAAAAAAAATTAACCAAAAACAAAAATCAACTAAGTACAAAAAGGGAGTAAAAAAAAATATATAATAATAATAATAATAATTCGTACATACATACATACCCTGATAAGAACACCTCAAAAGAAGCGTGAAAACCTCTTGAGAATTCTTGGAATCGTTATCGCACAACAAAATCCGCACCTTACTCCTATCAATGAACCCATCACCACCACTCTTCCCACCACTCTCTATGTTCAAATTAATCTCCTTACCAGACTCCATACCCAACCCCCAAAGAAAAATTAAAAAAAAAAAAAAAAAATACCCACTCACTCACTCACTCACTCATCACCCACTACCCCTATCATCAAAGTTAAAGAACTTTCATAAAAACTCTCATAAAATTCTTCTCACAACGAACCCTGGACTTGCTCAATCCGATAAAACTGCAACGACAGCAACATCGTTGAGGGAGATCAAACGGCACCGTTTAGGCGGCGCACGTTAGCAGATGTTAAAGGAAAGGGGGAAGAAAATGGTGGTTGATGGTTATTATTGAGTCAATAGGAGTCAGCGAAGCGAAGAATGGTAACCGCAGCTCTGTTTTGTTTGGTTGGGGCGTGCGAAAAGCAGTGCCTAAATTGGAATTAAGAAAGGAAGGGGGGTGAGCTAACGTGCACGGGGCTTAGGGGAGAGGGAGACGTGGAAAGGGTAGGGAGAAAAGTGCAATAGAAAAGGAGAGAGGGAGTGGATGGTCTGGATAGTTGGGTAGAGAAAGGGTGCCGGCCACGTCACCTGCAGATCTTTCTCACTCCGCCGAAAAGAAGAGGAGAACCAATGTTTAATGTCTGTCCAAAATATCCTATCACTCTATTTTTATAAATAAAATCTAAATCTATTCCACAATAAATTTCTGTAATAATAATAATAATAATAAAATCAACAACATATTTGTATAATAATAATTTTGGATTCATTATCTTTTTTCCTAAATATTTTTTATTTTTTTAAAACCTTAATTTAAGTTTTGACCTTTGAACTTTGTCCATGTTATCACTTTTAACTCCATTATCCAATAACAGTGTTAAATAATAAGATGATATTGATGTTAAGAAATATGCAAAATAGTCACATATTTTATCATCTCTCAGATATAAGAAAAAAAAAACATAACTAAAAACTTTAATTAACTACATTTAATTACATCAATTTTAATTAAAAATAATTTTTTCTAACTTACCCTTCATTAGAACTTGACATTAAGGATAAGAAATAGTCATTCAAACTAGCACCTAAATTAAATGAATAGTATTTTAGATATAATAGCATTAAATAAAGTTAAGTTAATTGAAATTTTCTTATATTTAATATCAAGGAAATTGTATTTTTTTTCTTCTTATATTTGGTAACAAAGAGAGTATAATTTTTTTATCCCCTAAGAATAACAAATAGTCATTGGGACAGGATACTCTATCTCTTCAGAGGAAGAGAATAAATTCCTTCGAGAAACCAATAAGGTGGTCTAATTTTTGGAATTCTTGTTCCACAAGTTGGTTTGAACAGAACAAGCGAGAAATCTAATTCCAAATAGAGGCAGCCAAATGAGTACCACAAGGGATCAAAGGTGCTTCGAGTAAACTTGCGATTCTTTCTTTTAGGCGGACAATTCTCTATAGCTACTATCTCGAGGAGGGAATTCCTTCATACTACCACAGCCTCAGTCGTTGCAGCAATATCCTCATCAGATACAGATTCAGATACTACTCTTTGCGACATATGTTTAACTAGCCATCAGGTGGAAAAAGATTAGTAGTTAAAGAAGCCACATCCAAAGCATTGAAATTGTGTTGCGAAAATGAGTATACTTTTGTTAGTTTTGTGTACCTATCAGATGGCAGCCCTTTTGGGGTTGGGGTTTCCTTAGGGACCAATTCACTCTACGTAGATTGAATGAACGTAGAAAGCCTTCCACTGGCAGGTGATCATGTTTTTCACAGGATTTCTAGTTATTCATGTCAACATTCTCATTTTTGATATCTCCAGGTGTTTTTTAATTTCTGATTAACTAGTTTGACATTATCAACTATTTTCAATCAAATGAGAGAATAAAAACACACTTTACCTAAAAATGAATATTATATGTGGCCACCTTGTTAGACTTTTTAATGATATGACAAGTCACTAAGTTATTAGCATTGTTGTAGATCATCAATGAACATTGTTGCTTGCCTGCAATGACCAAAAGTAATATCAAAGATAAAGTTAAGAGACTTTGGTTGATCAAAATAAGGATTAAAGTAGAACTATGCAAAAGTTTATAATAAAAAGATAGTAAACCTAGATAAATTACATTTTTTTTACAAAATAACGCACCTTATTTATTGTAATGTGTTTTTTAATGTTTTCAATATAATATAAATATAATATTATAAATTTGAGATTATATAATTTATATTTGGTAAAAATAATTGATAAGTTGACTAAAAGTTAAAAATTTAGTTGACAGTAAAAAAATAAGTTTTAAATAAAAAATGTTAATAAAAAATATTGAATAAGGCAATGTTGAAAGCTGTTGAAACCTTTCATCAATAATAATGAGATGAAGGTGTTTAAAATGATGCTTTATAAACACCATACCAGAGCCTAGGTTGTTCTCAGCAACTTCGGTCTCATTAAGGGTTTTCGTTGTAAGGTTTACTATAAATTAAAATGGAGGTTAGCTGTTTAAGGTTTATGAGAGCTTAGGTTTCTTTTTCTAAGAAGAAAAGATAGATGAGAGCTCAAAAGTTGATAGTGTTTAACTTGTGAGGATGAAAATAATTGAAGTGAAGGGAAATGAATCAATTTTGAAAGATGAAGGATTTTTAGGAGAGAGAGAAAAATTGTTCCACTTTAGAGCATCTTTAGTACAAGATCTTAAGTAAGGATATTAAGCTCAAGATCTAGTATTCACTTGATCTCCCAATAAAGGATGTGAACAGATCTCCAACGTGGAGAATGGGTTCTTGTAGAAGAACTCTTAAGATCTGCACAATATTCAAAAAAGAATAATTTTTCCCTCTCTCTCTTCCTAAGATTTCAAAATGAGATTTACCACTAAAGAAAAAAATGTGAGAGATCTTAAGAAATCTTCAATCCTACGTGGCACTATGGGGTCTACCAAAAAGTTATCTAAGATCTCAATTTGAGATCTACCACTAAAGATGAAACTTGCAAATTGTGCAACATTAATTGTGACATGAACTCAGCAAACCATTAACTAAACATTTAATATAAATCATTGAAAGGTTACATTTTACAATAAATATGCTCCACATAAAAGCACAAACATTGGATGCATGCAATGAATACAAATCTAGATGCTACATGTCAATGATTGAAAGACTTATGCATTGGACGTTGACACATGCTTCGATGTTTTTAAATAAAGCTTAAAACATTCAATCTTTTATAAACTTCATACCAAGATTTTCTCGAATATGCTTAAGTTTATCTTAATTAAGGAAGGGATTTTGTAAAGATATTTGCAAGTTGTTTTTCAATACTAATAAACTAAACATAAATAATCCCTTTTTGAACATGATATCTTATAAAGTGATATTTAATCTCAATATATTCAACTCTAGAATGAAGCATATGATTCTTAAATAAATTGATGGCAATAGTATTATCACATAGTACAAGTATTTTACTTTCATATTTATTATAATTTTCTAGTTGATGCTTGATTCACAATAGTTGAGAATAACAAGTTGTTGTTGGTATGTATTCAACTTATGGTATGGATAAGATAGTGTTTTATTGCCTTTTGCTTGCCCATAGGACTAGATCAACTCTAGTTAAGTGACATCCTCCACTAGTGCTTTCTATTATGTCTCTAACATAGTTAACATCACAGTGTCCAACTAATTTGTACTCGTTAGATTTCTTAAAACACAAACCTAAATTAGTAATACCATTTTAAATATGTGAAAATTCTCTTAACAACAATTAAGTGTGTTTTTCTAAGATCGGATTGAAAACGTACACATAAGCATACACTAAATATAATATCAACTATGGACATTGTTAGGTATAAAAGATATCCAACAACACCTTTGTACATTGTTTCCTCTACCTTTTTTATCTATGTCGTTCAGTCCAAGTACTTAAGTTGGATGCATGAGAGTGCTCCTTGTTTTGCAATCGTTCAACTTGAATTTGTTGAACAATTACTTTGTATACTTTGTTTCATACATGTATGTTAAGTCTGGTTGCATCTAAGTCATATTGGATTGTACCAAACAATTAAATCCCTAAGATTTTGATGTTAACAAAGTATAAATTTTATGTGTTAATCTTTCATGTTTAAGCTACAAGTTTATCTATCTCTGTAAGATACAAGCAAAAAGCATGAATAGAAAAGCTTTGAACGATAGCTAAAATATCAATCATTGGACGACACTGCCTCAACGTCTAGTCCTGAGAAGACAAGTGCTTTAACACTTAGCTCATAGTCCAAAGGCAATGAAACAATTACTCGATCCTCAAGTACTGAAAGTAATCATCAGAAAGTAACGTCCATGGTTCAGTATTTAATTCGTGTCATAGCGCACAAGAGAAAAGTTTTAAATTGTCTTGTCTTGACATTTTTAATTCCTTTTGTTCTATGTTGTTAACAATGTATTTGTTTCTATGCTGAAAAGTCAACTTTGAGCACAAGGCGATACTAGCGAGTTGTACTTCTCTGAAGATATGTTACAAAAGATGTTTGTTATCCCCACACACTCTCTCTGCATAGTAGTGTGTCTCGTGTAAAGCGCCCAAGCTATTAGACAACGAAGATGTTCGTAACGATGTCGTCGAATTACTAGATAATTATCTGAGTCAAAATGAACAAAGTGTTGTAACGCTATCAGTTTAGTTGGACAGAAGAAACTTGAGCGAATTGAGTGAATCTTAGCTCTACTAAGTTACAAAGTTTCATTTTATTGTATAAACACTTTTTGAGTGATTAGAATACATTTTCTATCAAACGTCTATATTTGTGAAAGCCTTGAGTGACTTAATGACAAAAAATACTTGGGTCTTAATCTTAGAGGGATATTAAGACTAGTGTCAAGAGTGAGCTAGAGACTATTAATTGTAGTCAGAAATAACATAGAGAATACTTGGTTGTAGTCAAAGATTTGATTAGTGGAACCCTTCAAGTTTTGAAGGAGAACTAGATGTAACCCAATAGTTGGGGTGAACCAGTATTAAACCTCGATTTTTTCTTTACTGTTTCTATACAACTAGTTCATTTCTATAGTTTACTTCCACTCTATTGTCCATGTTTTGTGGACTGGTTTTTAAGCACAAAGTGATTTTGAACCCCTTGAACGAAACCTATCGTCCATTGATATCTATTTAAGAAAAACATTCAAAGTTTTCGAAAGACAAAAATTTTATCCATCACTATTCAACCCCTCCTTCTAGTGTGTTTCAAGTACTTCAATGTGTATTCCATTTGAGGTTTGTTTAATATGTAATCCTAGAAAGAATTTTAGTTTTTCCACTAGGCTCCTTTCAAATTCTTTTAGCATAAACTTAAGAAATCTTTGCACAAAGTTTCGTTAGTAGCTCTAAAAATGATATTGCCTACACAAACACAATAATAACATGTGAATCTATGGCTTTGCAAAATAGAGTAGTGTTCACTTGTTCTCTTGAAAAACCATTTTTTGTTAGAAAATAAGATAATCTTTTATACCAAGCGCAAGGTGTGTTTTCTTTAAACCATATAAAGTCTTCTTAAGTTTGAAAAAATATTGAGGAAAAAGTTACCTTAAAAACCAGGAGGTTGGGGTTGCTTTAAATTGATTTTTTTCTATTATTATACCATTTAGAAAGACACTTTTAACATTAATTTGATGAAGTAGACATCATATTAAGTTTCAAATTAGAGTAAAATGCAAATAGCTTCAAGTCTAACTATGAGTGTAAAAGTTTCAGTAAAATCTATATCTTCCTATTGTAAGTAACCTTGGGCAACTAATCTTATTTTTTTTCCTCACAACTTTACATGATTTGTCTAGCTTGTATTTGTAGACCCATCTTTTTCCTATAACAAGCTTGTCTATGGACAAAGAAACTAGTTTCTAGACATCATTCCTTTGAAATCATTCTAGTTCTTATTGCATAGCCTTGATATAGACTTCATCATTCAAAACTTCATCTACCATCTTTGGTTCCATTTCGGAATGCAAAGCAATTTGAGCTTGTTTTTTGAATGTTGATTTGGTTCTAACTTTATCACAAGAACTTCGTATAATTTGGTAATATAGATATTGACCTTCAATTGCCAATTATTTTTGGTATCTAACTTTCTTATCATATTTTAAGTGAAGAGGTTAATGAAACATGTAAAATTACATACTAATTAAAAATAGATTAAATTATGTAGATTTCTCCCTGAAATCTATTCTTATTACACTTTTTTAGGAGGAGTCAATTCAATTTACTCTTAAAAATAATATGTCAGCTTGTCATTTTTTTTCTTTGGTGATATTTATTGCTATGAATTGATTTTATTAACTCCCCCACATCATGTTATGCATTATTAAAAAAAAATTGTTTAGTCTCTAAAATTGTAATTTACTATTACTTTAGTTTCTAGAATTAACCAAAGAAAAAAAAATCCCAAAAAATTATAATTTATTTTTCATTTTAGGGTAAATTTATACATAATGAAGATTGTGTAGATTAATTAGTGTGAGGTTACTATAGTTTAATTAATAATCTCAAGTTGGGGTATTGGATTTATAGTTATGTTAAATACTTAATTTTTTTTTATCACTGTTTATCTTAATCAAAATTGTTTTGTGAAAAAATACTTCTAATCCATAAGAAGAAGAAAAAGTGTAAACTTATACATATTCAAATTCAAATACCAAAATCACATTAAATATTTAAATCTAAGAGCTTAGATAGAACAAATTATAATTTCAGTTACACTAAAACACAACCTCAGAAATTATCATTTATTCCACGTTTTTATCATACAGATCCTCGGACCTCTTCTTCTGAAGCAACGAGAAAGTTGTCACATAAAGAGTTGATGTGTGCCACTTGACGAGTATTATGCATTTTCTTAACTTCAGCTCCAGCGATTCATGCGTGCAATGTTGAACCTTGTTCGTCGAAAAGGCATCCGCATAATCAACGTCGCTCTCACGCACCCTTCCTCATTATTCTCCACATCAACGTCTGATGCAAACGCCATAATCCACATCCTCACGTCTTCCAACACCTTCGCCGAAGCCACGTTCCTCACCAAACAGCACCTCCAAAACTCGCGCAAACCCCGCACACTCTGTTCTTCCATTTTCCAATCTCTCAACCGCGCCAAGCTCACGCCCCAAGCGTTCGGCGTTCTCATACTTGCTTTCTGCCAACTGGGTCTCGTCAAAGAAGCCCTCTGGGTTTTCAAAAACCATTCTTTTTTGCCCACGTTACAAACTTGCAACGCGCTTCTTCATGGCATCGTCAAGACCCTGATGTTCGATTCCCTGTGGGAGGTGTATGGAGACATGGTATCGCGCGGGTTTTGTCCCACTGTCATCACCTACGGCATTTTGATGAACTGTTGCTGCGCCCAGGGTGATTTTAGCAATGCACGTAGGATGTTCGATGAAATGCTTGAGAGAGGGATTGAACCCAATGTTGTGATTTACACTATTTTGATTCGTGTGTTTTGCAACGAGGGTCAAATTGGAGAAGCAGAGGGCGTGTTTGGACGGATGAGAGAATCTGCGGTGGTGACACCTAATTTGTACACTTATAAGACCCTCATGGATGGGTATAGCACGATGGGTGATGTGAAACGAGTTTTTTATTTGTATTGTGATATGCTAAAGCGTGGCTTGCATCCTGATGTTGTCACTTTCGCTACTTTGATAGATGTTCTACGCAAAATGGGGGATTTGAAGGCTGCGCGAAACTGCTTTGTTTATATGGCAGAGTTTGATGTTGTTCCTAATGCACATGCTTATAATTCTTTGATTGATGGGTATTGTAAGGCGGGGAACTTGCCTGAAGCAATGCAACTGCGGGTGGAAATGGAAAGGTGTGGAATCTTCCCCGATGTCGTCACATACAATATACTCATCAAGGGTCTGTGTGGCTCGGGTAGATTGGAAGAAGCTATGAGTTTGATAGAGAAAATGGATGAAGTCGCGGTTCTTGCCAATTCTGTGACGTACAATGTGGTGATTGATGGGTTCTGTAAAACAGGTGACATGGAGAAGGCTATTGAGGCATGTTCCCAAATGACTGAAAGGAAAATTGAACCTAATGTTATCACGTTTTCGACATTGATTTACGGTTTTTGCAAGAAAGGTGACGTAAAAGCTGCGATGGGCCTGTACACAGAAATGGTAATCAAGGGTATTGTGCCTGATGTGGTAACTTACACGGCTTTGATTGATGGGCACTGCAAGGTTGGGAACACCAAAGAGGCTTTCAGGTTGCACAAGGAGATGCTGGATGCAGGACTTACGCCCAATGTGTTCACAGTTAGTTGTGTAATTGATGGCCTTTTGAAAGGTGGAAAGACTAATGATGCAATCAAACTGTTCTTGGAGAAAACTGGAGCTGGTTGCCCTGATGGTAAAATGGATAGCAGGTTTTGTTCTCCAAATAGTGTGATGTATGCCATTTTAATTCAAGGATTATGTAAAGATGGACGGATCTTTAAGGCCACTAAGTTTTTTGCAGAAATGAGATGGAATGGTTTCAAACCGGAGATGGTTGTTTATGTTACCATGTTGCAGGCACATTTTCAGTCCAAGCATATGATTGATGTAATGATGCTGCATGCGGACATGGTGAAGATGGGTGTTATGCAAAATACTTCTATATATCATGTATTGTCTAGAGGCTATCGAGAGAATGGATATTTGAAATCAGCTCTTATGTGTTCTGAGCATTTAGAGGAATAAGGCATTCATTTCCTGAATCTGGAGGGTGATGCAGGTTTCAGACTCCTTGACTGCAAGATATATTCACAATGGATTTTAGCAACTGATATTCAGTTACTGAAATTATGAATGCCACTGGTGTCCAGTACATTACAGACGATGGCTTAAGTGATGTTCACCAAGTTATTCATTCCACAAGTTGTGCTTATTTGGTATTTGAGCATTTGGTGGGGCATGAATGGATCTGTTTTGATCATGGCCTTAGCATTACTCCAAAAACCATTGAGAAAGACATTGTGACATGAAGGAGACTTGCTTTCCACCTTTGATGGCTTGTGAAATGAGAAAGGCGAGTTAACATTGGATTTTATAGTTTTCTTCTCGTCAAAAGAGTAGTCATGGCAGAGGAGAACTGACATCTTTTTCACAGGAGTTACTGACACTGATCTTACTGCAAATTCTTTCTGATTTATTTTATAAAAATGACCTAGTGACTTTATTTTATGGTGAGCAGTTTATGAATAACAGAGTTCCAATTCAAGGAGAACACCAGTTTTATGCATGCATTCTTACAGCTCCAAAAGTAATGATTTATTTTATGGATTTTCCCCCCCTCAAAGTAATGATACTCACGGTTACAGCTCCAAAATATGCCAAATTGTACAATGAATGCTAAAATATCTCAATAAAGTAAATTCATGAATCCTCCCATAGACTTTGTTTTGCCAAGTTAAAGTGCTAAATAGTACTTTCTCCAAAACTTTGAATCCTTTTCTCTAGTAAAACATTGAGTCTCGTTGAAAGTGGTAAATGAGTCCTTAATTAATGTACAGATCTTTCTTATAATAGTACTATTTGAAAGTTAAAAATCACTATTTGTGCATATGAAAAGTGAAAAAGTAAATTTAATTATTTTTATATGAGTTGACTTAATTTTAATAATTTATTTTTCTTATTCTTAAGTCTTTAACAATATTCAAATAAGAAATACGTCAATTAAGAAGGTCTAGTTTAATTGATTAATCAAGATACGTAAGTCTTATAAATCTTTTGATATTGTGTTCAATTCCTATAAATAAAAATAAATAAATAAATAAATAAGACATCAAAATAAGAGATCCTGGTTTGATTTGTCAATAACCTTAACCCCAAGAGAAGTTCTAAAGGTTGTTGTGTTAATTATACACATAACATGGCAGAACAAAACGTGTGACATTCATGAGTCATGACACACTTGAAATTGAAATGGTTCAACATTTTGCTTCGAAGCAGTGTGAACAAGTTGGTTCATAGCCCCATGTCCACGTGGCATCACAAATCTGAGAGCCCCATTAGCCTCAAACCAGCAAAACCCAACCAAACCCTCAAGAACCACCTTGAATGTAACAGGCACACCAAGGTGCTTCTACTCTTCAGATCCTTCTTAAGAAAAAAGCCCACTCTCAACCTCATTGACAGTTTTTCTCTGCTGTATGCCCTCAAAGCCTGCAACCACAAACACTCCTCCACCCAAGGAAAACAACTTCATACCCTCATTATAAAACTTGGGTACCAAGCCATAGTTCAACTCCAGACAACCCTTTTGAAAACGTACGCGCAACGCTGCAACCTGCGTGATGCACACCAAGTGTTCGACGAAATACCTGCTAAGAATATTATATGCTGGACATCCTTGATTTCTGCCTGTGTTGACAACCACAAGCCCGGGAGAGCTTTGCAACTTTTCAGAGAGATGCAGATGAACAATGTGGAACCTGATCAGGTCACTGTGACTGTTGCTCTCTCTGCCTGTGCTGAGATTGGGGCACTCAAAATGGGTGAATGGATCCATGGTTTTGTGCGGCGGAAACAAGCAATGAACAGAGATTTATGCTTGGATAATGCTCTTATAAACATGTATGCTAAATGTGGGGATGTTGTGAGAGCCAGGAAGGTGTTTGATGGCATGAGAAACAAGGATGTCACAACTTGGACTTCCATGATTGTGGGGCATGCGGTACATGGGCAAGTACGCGAGGCTCTTCAACTTTTCTCGGAAATGAGCGCAAGGAGGGACAAGGATGATTGTGTCATGACCCCAAATGATGTAACATTCATCGGAGTTTTAATGGCGTGCAGCCATGCAGGGTTGGTTGAGGAAGGGAAGTTGCATTTTAGAAGTATGAGTGAAGTTTATGGTATTCAGCCCAGAGAGGCTCACTTTGGCTGCATGGTGGATCTCTTATGCAGAGGAGGGCATCTGAGAGATGCCTATGACTTCATTATTGAGATGCCGGTGCCGCCAAATGCAGTTGTCTGGCGAACCTTGCTGGGTGCTTGCAGTGTTCATGGTGAATTAGAGCTAGCTGCAGAAGTGAGGCAAAAGCTACTCAAGCTGGACCCAGGCTATGTGGGTGACAGTGTTGCTATGTCTAATATTTATGCAAATAAAGGCATGTGGAATAAGAAGATAGTTGTTAGGAATCAGATAAAACATTCAAGGGCTCCTGGCTGTTGCTCAATTGAAGTGGGAAGTGGGGTTGGTGAATTTGTTACCTCAGATGATGATCATCCTTTAATGACAGATATGTGATGTTCTTGAGCATTTGAGGTGAAGCAACAAAAAACTTATGGTTACTTATTAAGCACCCATGAAGGGTAGCTTAAATATACAAGCAAATTCAGCAAAGCTGTTAGTTTAGTTTGTTTTCTTTTCGGCTCCCAGCTCAATCCATCCTTAGTTATAGGTGAAAACTGAAAAGAAAGCAACTCAGAGACATTCCAACGACAAAAGTGTTACTAACTTGTATCTCACAAACGTATCCCATTCAACTGTGAAGTTAAGTTTAGTATAGTGGTAAAAATGAGAGTTGAGATTTCAAGGATGAGTTTTGTCAGTGAAATTTTAATTGACCACCGATCCATGAGTGTTTTGACCATTTTATGTTTGGTATGTTTGTGGCAATATAGCGTTGTTGTTAGAGGTTAGACCAAAGTGTGTGGGTGCACTATAGAAAATTCTTGATGACGAAGCAGGGAATTTTTCTTATTTTGCACTGTTGAATGTGTATACTTCAATTATAATATTAAAAATAAGACAATACGGTCTGCATAGTTATAAATAGTAAATATATTACAAAAAAAGTTATAAAGGTAAGATTTCTTTTACTTTGAAAGCATTTCATAATGTTTAATAGGCGTGACCAACTTTCAAAAAAAAAAAAAAAAAGAGGCTTGAACAAAACAAATTCTTGTATGAAGTATTTATTTGCACATGGTTATCTTTATTTCTTTGTGGATTAATAAATAGGTAACTTCTATGACGAAATTAGCCAGACAACGTATGTGTTTGATTAGCTTATTTTGCATTATCATAATCAAAATTTTACTATTAATGCGTGTCCATTCATGTACAGTTATTGGTTAAAATGTTTTGAGTTGAATAAAGGTATTAGTTTAAGTGATGAAATCAATAAAAAATATTTTTTAACCGATACGATAAAAGTGTTGAATATGAGTTGGAAAGTATTGGTATCAAAAATGTTTCGACACTACTACATTTCAAACAAAAGAGATGTTTATACTTTATATTTACTTTAATCAAAGGATCCTTATTAATTTATACACTTAAGGACACATTAATATATTATTAATTTATACAATATTTGTGAATCACTGTTAATAATAATACTAATATTAATTTATCAATAATATTATTAAGAAAAAAAAAGTTATACATTAACGGTAAAAAAAATTTATATAATCATTCATTTAATTATAATTTATCAGGCAAAAAACTATAGATAATACATTTAATTAAAAAAATTTGAGAAATGGTGCAGCTGGGGAAGTATTTGGGCAAATGGTGCACCCAAACACGCCCCAGCCAGGCGTGTTGTAACACGCCCAAGGTAGGTGTGTTGCAACACGCCCAAGCTAGGCATGTTTGGGTCACCAGTTGCCTATAAATACCCCCCAAAATTCACTTTTTACCATTTCACCTTCTCTCTAAAATTTTGTCTGACTTCTCTCTAGAATTTAGGAGGCGATTTTCTCTGAAGCGAAGCTCTGCTGACACCGAAGCCCTGCCGACAAATAAAACGATTTAACAATTGTGCACGATATTTAATCTGTTATATTTTTGTATTAGAAAATTGTTAGGACCATATGAACTTGTTAGCGATATTCATGTTAGGTTTAATGTGCGTTAGGGCTTGGTTTAATGTGTTCTGATTAGGGTTTAGGGCTTGGGTTATAGATTTAGGATTTATGGAGTTCGGCTTAGTGTTAGGGTTTATTTTGTGATTAGGGTTTAGCGGTTAGGGTTTGGGGGGTTAAGGATAATGGTTTAGTGTTCAGGGTGTGTGAAGGGCTTGGTTTAATGTGTTGTGATTAGGGTTTAGGGCGTGGGTTACATATTTAGGGTTTAGGGCGTAGTTTACATATTTAGGGTTTTTGGATGTCAGATTAGTTTTAGGGTTTATTTTGTGATTAGGGTTTAGGTCTTTGGTTACAGATTTAGGGCTTAAGGGGTTAAAGATTTAGGTTTAGGATTTATGTTGCGATTAGAGTTTAGGGCTTGGGTTACAGATTTGGGATTTATGGATTGGGGTTAAGGATTAGGGTTTATGTTGTGATTAGGGTTAAGGGCTTGGGTTACAGAGTTAGGGTTTATCGATTACGGTTTAGGTTTAGGGCTTCTGTTGTGATTAGGGTTTAGTGCTTGGGTTACGGATTTAGGGTTTATGGATTTCTGCTTAGGTTTAGGGCTTCTGTTGTGATTAGGGTTTAGGGCGTGGGTAACACATTGAGGGTTTATCGATTCCGGTTTAGGTTTAGGGCTTCTGTTGTGATTAGGGTTTAGGGCTTGGGTTACAGATTTAGGGTTTATGGATTTCTGCTTAGGTTTAGGGCTTCTTTTGTGATTAGGGTTTAGGACGTGGGTAACACATTGAGGGTTTATCGATTCCGGTTTAGGTTTAGGGCTTCTGTTGTGATTAAGGTTTAGGGCTTGGGTTACAGATTTAGGGTTTATGGATTTCTGCTTAGGTTTAGGGTTTCTTTTGTGATTAGGGTTTAGGGCGTGGGTAACACATTGAGGGTTTATCGATTCCGGTTTAGGTTTAGGGCTTCTGATGTGATTAGGTTTATTGTAACAAGTGCTTTGCTGCATTCGTTTGGCAAGTTGTTGAGAGCAGTTTCTGGGGATTAAAGGGTTACTCTGAGGACTAGGAGCATGATCTGATGAAGAAGGTGAATGGGAGAAAGACATGATCACACGTTTTCTTTCTTGTTTTGTTTTGCTTCTTCTCTGTGTATATGATGATGGACTTGACACAAGTGGAAAATTTTGTTTATGGTGTTTGTGTTAGGGTTTATGGTTTAACGTTTTTGTTATATAAGAAAATTTTGTTTGAATGATTTATGAATCGTACATATTTTGTTTAACATGGTTTTAAATTTTTTGTATTTAAAAAAACTGATTAGATGGTTGATTCATCTTCTGATGATTCGTCGAGATCTACATCCGATCATGAGGGTGAGCCTATGGATCCGACAGCCTATGTTGTCCCTACCCCATACAAGTGGGGCGCTTTGCGTAGGCGTACTCAGCGCACCCACGTTTCACAAGTTGTGTGGAATGAGGGCACAGCTCGAGCATTGAAGACTCGACGTGGTAAGGTGACGGGGGGACCAGATCCCGACGATATACCTGATGTCATTTGTGATATGTTGCGCAACGCTGGGTTTCTTCATGTCGCACGCATGCAACATATTCAGGTATGCAACTATGAAATGAGTAAAGACTTGTTAATTTCATAAATGTGCTTGTTAATTAATTAATACTTTTTTTAGATGGATGCTGGGCTTATTAGTGCTTTGGTTGAACGATGGAGGCCAGAAACTTACACCTTCCACATGCCACAAGGAGAGATGACCATCACGTTGGAAGATGTGGCTGGTATTTTGGGATTGCCCACGGAGGGCAATGTCGTTACTGGATTGACGGTAGCCGATTGGACGATTGTCATTGAGGACGTTTTTGGTCACGAACCTGAGGAGGACACCGAGTTGAGAGGTGGATATTTGTGCCTGTCTTTCTTTGATAGACATTTTGCGCACTGGGGTGAGGTGGTTCCTGAATTGGTTCACGTGATGCGGTTTACGAAGGCCCACATTACACGGCTTATTGGATCATGGCTGCTGTACGACCGATCTGGAGGTAGCATGATCGTAGCACGTTATATGTCGTTGCTTGCCGGGGAATTCTCGGACATCGGTGGATACAGTTGGGGCTCCGCGGTCCTTGCACATTTGTTTAGACAAATGTGCGAGTGTACAGATCCAAGCAGAAGTGACATTGGTGGATGTCATATGCTGCTTCAGGTGTGGGCGTGGCTTAGATTCCCACCCATTGCTCCAGCTATTCCGCTGCCTACTCAGGCGGAGTGGCATTTCGAGCATTGGTATGTTTGACTATTTTTTGATTTTATTAACAATTTTTACAATTATGTCCTATAGTATACTAATGTTATTTATTTTGAAATTAGGTTTAACGCTTTAGGCCGGTTAAAACCCCACGAGCTGGTGTTGTATCGGATGGCATTGGATTCCCTCACTCGACACGAGGTAGATATCGTGATAATCAGTAATTCGACGTTTGCATTCGTGGAACATGTTGTTACATAATGAATCGTGAATTTCTTTTATGCAGGTCGTATGGCAACCATATGGAGACTACGACTTTCTTGGTGCATCTGAGCATCAGCGACTGTTGTGGATGGCAACCACTCCTATTATATGTTTCCACACAGTTGAATATTCCCAGCCGGATAGATGCATGCGGCAATTCGGGAGGGATCAGCCAATCCCATGTGCTCCCAGGAAGCTGAAGGGTGTGCATGACCTTTCGCTGCGCGGTAAATGAAAAGATAACTGGGCTCGTAAGTTAAGACCGTTTATTATGCGCTGGGAGGTTAGGGACCAACACATTGACCTTCCCCCCTTGCTTCAGGGGTTGATGTCACCACACCATGAGTACATGGTTTGGTACAGGGAAAATGGGAAGCGGTTCATCACGAACAAGGGTGTGAAGACGGGTCGTGGTGTAAGTTTTGTTCACATTGTTATTTGTGTATTTAAATTAATTATGATAGATGACATATTTCATACTAATGTTTATATATTTTTAATTATAGGTTGATGGGCTAGAGGCGTTGTATTTCGCGACTAGTAGCCCCAATAGGGCGGCCTTCGACTTCGATTGGGCGAATGAGGAGGTCGGTCGCTTAATGTCTGTCTTCACTGAGACTTATCGCGTGGAGGAGGCAAGACCACATGCTCCCGAATCCCAGCTTCAGCAGGACCCACAACTATCTGTTGCAGTTGGACGTCGAAGAAAAGAGGGACGTGGACTAGAGCGTCGACGGAGATTGGTGCAGCAGATTCCTGAGCCCATTGTTCGTCCCAGGCCGCGCACCGAGGGTTACTATAGACCTCCAGTTATGGATTCCACATATGGGTCTCAGCCCATCTATTACGAGGCTGCTGAGCAGGGGGGGCAGCGGGGGCAAGGGGGCATGGACTACGCCGAATTCAGTACTGAAGCACATATGTCTCCACCGACCGACCCCCAGACCCATGCCTTAGATATTGGGTTCGATGCTAGTCATTTAGGATCCGACTGGTGTAATTCGAACATTGACGACATGATCTCTGAGTTGGACTGCAGTAGATCAGGTTTAGGGGTTTGGCCTTCACATCGACCATTAGGCACCGCAGCTGTTGAGCATCCTATGCCGGTATATGCAGACCAAGGCACTTCATGTCCATCTCCCTATGTGAAGACGTATGCAGCAGGCTCTTCTAAGGTAGGTCCGTCTCAGCCAGCCCCATCGGAGCCAGGAAGTTCTCAGCGACCCCGAAGACGAAGGTAACCTGATTGTCAGGCGCGTCATTTGCAGTGGCCACCACCGTCTTAGTTTTAGTCACTGTTAGGGTTTTTATTTGTTTTGTTGTTTTGTAATCGACTGTATTTGGTAACTTACATTTTGTTTGCAACATTTATGTTAACCATGCTCGGTCTAACTATTATTTAAAGACGTTAACCCCGCAAACACTATCAACTACAGACGCAGTCAATAACACGAAATCATAACAGACACGAATTTTGGCCAAACAACAGTAAACACTACTTAA
>PYAF01002691.1:2015592-2050031 GCA_007407185.1 Glycine tomentella | reverse complement strand
CTATAACCCAAGCCCTAAACCCTAATCAGAACACATTAAACCAAGCCCTAACGCACATTAAACCTAACATGAATGTCGCTAACAAGTTCATATGGTCCTAACAATTTTCTAATACAAAAATATAACAGATAAAAACATAATCCAAGCCCTAAACCCTAATCACATGCACAATTGTTAAATCGACTTACTTGTCGGCAGGGCTTCGCTTCAGACAAAATCCGCTCCTAAACTCTAGAGAGAAGCCAGACCAAGTTTTAGAGAGAAGGGGAAATGGTGCAACTGTGATTTTTGGGGGGTATTTATAGGCAAAATGGGACTCAAACACGCCTGGCTTGGGCGTGTTACAACACGCCTAGCCTGAGCATGTTTGAGTGCACCATTTGCCAAATTAGTTCCCCAGCTGCACCATTGCTCAAATTTTTTATTTAATTATATTATTTGTAATTTTTTGCCAATTTATCATGTATGATAATTTTGTTGACTTTTAAAATTATTATCTTAATATAATTCAAAGTATAGAAATTAAATGCTATTATTAGTATTAATAATATATTATATATTATATTTTTATTTAATAATAGTAAACATATGTGTAATATTGATTTCCACTAAAAGGTGTATAATACTTTCATTTATATATTGAAGAAACTCATTAGCCTAGTGTTGGTGATGGAGTTTAGAGGTTTGTAGTTCTAATCTTACCATATATTTAACATTTTGACAATTTTTTCTTCTAAAAATTAATTCAAATAGCTAAGTTAAGTACTAAAAATTAGATAAATAAATTGAAACTTAAAAACTAAATTTAGAGAATTAAAAGTATAATTTTAATTTATGTAAAAACAATAAATTTTTTTAGATATTGTTAATATCATTTTTTTACATTATTAACTGATAAAAAATCATATTAAAAATATTTTTTAAAATAATCATCAAAAAAATAAATAAATTTAAGGTCTCTTTAGATACAAGTTAGAAATGTTTTTGAGAGTTTCTTTATTAAAAATATAGTATTTTTATTAATAGAAAAACTCTCAAAAATATTTCTAACCTTATATTCAAACAAATTCTCAAGTGAAATATATGGTAATAACTCATTGCACTCTCACCATGGTTATAAAAAAAATTATACTCTAACTGTGTTCTGATTAAATAATAAAATGAACTTACAATATAATTTTTTGGTAAATAAATTAATCTACAAGCTAGCAAACAAAAATATTTAAACTACCAATCATGGCAGAATAATAACAGGGAAGGGTTGAGTAAAAATTTGTGGCATGATGAGTGGTGTTATAGTTATGGAAGGGATCTCCAATTCCAAAGTGGTGTAATTGTAACACACCACACGACAGCACCGTGTTTGGAAGAAGAAGAAGAAGAAGAAGAAGAAGCACACCGACATAGTGCACATGAAGAGGCACTGGCGTAACAGGAGCCACGACGACGAAGGCCTCCCAGATTCGGATTCCGACACGCGCTCCAGCCGGAGATTCCCTCTCACGCGCCTCATGGCACTCTTTTTCTTCTCCATCTTCCTCTTCTCCCTCGCCTTCCTTCTCCCACAACCTCCCATCCAATCAGCTTCCACAGCAAAGACTCTGCTCCAACTCAAACAAACTCAGCAAGGTTCTTTTTCTTCTTTAATTGTTTATGATTTGGTCTTGATGTCTTTTTTAAAACTTGGTAGACACTTTATGAAGCTTAGATCTTACAATTTATGTCTCATTTGTTTGCATTTTTGTGTAATGTAATGTAGTGTAACATAAGGTAATGTAACGTCTGTGAATGTGTGACTGCTATGTTGGATTTGTTGCTGATGATTCACAAGTTGAAGATCGATGTTGATTTTTTTTATTTGTTTGTTACAAGTGGTTTTATACTTGTCTAGTTTAGTTGATTGAACAGGGTATCTGAGTGTTGTATATCCCTCGTTACCGTGTTGGATTCCTACAAATCAAAATACTTGTCTTGTTGTTGTGCTTTCTTATTTATATGCATTTTTTATTTTTTTTTTTAGTTTTGTTTCATAGAATGTATGCATTGCATAAGTCAATGAATGTTTGGAGATCTCATGTTCACTAATGATGAATTGATGATATGAGCAAAATAGTGTATATAAGTGAAGGACAAGAATCATCTCATCAGTTATCCTTTGGGTTTGAGTTAGATCCAAATCCAAAATTTGACGGTACAGTACATCCTAGTGGTTGTTGTTGTTGTTGGATCTATCTGGTCATTGGACTACCTGTACAGTTGCAAACTCATGCTCAAGATATTCCACCGATAGTGTGAGGGGGTGTTGTAGATCTCATATTGACTAATGATGTGACCGAGATAATATATATAAGTGGGAGCAACTCTCACTGCATGAACTAGCTTTTGAGTTTGTTAGGCCCAAACTCCAAATTCTAAGAATGAACATGATGAAGGAGATTAAGTGCATATTTTTTTTTTTGTTGAAAATTAATAAAATGATTTTTCCTAATAGTTTGGTTTTTAGCTGAGTTCAATAGCATTGTGTAATTCATGTACCTGACTTCACCTATCGGGATGACTTTTGTTGTTGTTGTGAACTGATTTCCCATTCCTAGTTTTTTAGATGTTTGATTTTCGGCTTTTGTACATGAATGGATATTGTGGTTTGATAATGGAATTCATCTTTTGTGACTTGTAGGTGATGTTTCTGATTCTGTTGAGTTGCAAAAAGATAAACTACTTGGTGGCCTTTTAGCAGATGGATATGATGAACAATCTTGTCTCAGCAGGTATCATTCGGCCACATATAGCAAAGGACTATCGGGAAATCCTTCATCTTACCTCATTTCTAGATTGAGAAAATATGAAGCTCTCCACAAAAATTGTGGACCTTACACTGAATCCTATAACAAAACGGTGAAAGATCTCAGGTCTGGACATGTAAGTGAGTCCCCAGAATGTAAATATGTCGTATGGATTTCATATAGTGGGTTAGGGAATAGGATATTGACCTTAGCTTCTGTGTTTCTATACGCTCTCCTCACGGATCGTGTTCTATTGGTTGATCCTGGAGTTGACATGGGGGATCTTTTTTGTGAACCGTTTCCACATGTTTCCTGGCTTCTCCCTCCTGATTTCCCTCTTAACAGTCAATTTCCCAATTTTGGCCAGAAATCTGATCAATGTTATGGCCAAATGCTAAAAAATAAATCAACCACAAACTCCATGGTACCCTCTTTTGTCTACCTTCATCTAGCACATGACTATGATGATCAGGACAAGCTTTTCTTCTGTGATGAAGACCAAGCTTTTCTTCAGAAAGTTCCATGGTTAGTGGTAAGAACAGATAACTATTTTGTCCCATCTCTATTCTTGATGCCATCTTTTGAGAAGCAACTAAGTGATCTCTTCCCAAACAAGGAAACAGTTTTTCATTTCTTGGGTAGATATCTGTTCCACCCCACCAACAAAGTATGGGGACTTGTTAGCAGATACTATCAAGCTTATTTAGCTAAGGTTGATGAAAGAGTAGGCATCCAGATAAGAGTGTTTGACACTGGAACTGGTCCATTTCAACATGTGTTGGATCAGATCTTAGCTTGCACTTTGAAGGAGAATCTTTTGCCTGATGTTAACCGAAAGGGGGATATTGTCAATTCATTGGCAGAGCCGAAGTCAAAAGCTGTGCTGATGACTTCCTTGAGTTCTGGTTATTTTGAAATGGTGAGAGACATGTTTTTTGAACATCCTACTGTGACAGGAGAAGTTGTTGGCATTTACCAGCCAAGCCATGAAGGGTATCAACAAACAGAGAAGAAGATGCACAACCAAAAAGCTTGGGCCGAAATGTACCTCTTGAGCTTGACCGACATGTTGGTCACGAGCTCGTGGTCTACTTTCGGCTATGTGGCACAGGGGCTTGGAGGGTTGAAACCGTGGATACTGTACAAGCCCGAGAATGGAACAGCTCCTGATCCTCCTTGTCAACGTGCCATGTCGATGGAGCCATGCTTTCATGCTCCTCCCTTCTATGATTGCAAAGCTAAGAGAGGAACTGATACTGGTGCACTTGTTCCACATGTAAGGCACTGTGAGGATATGAGCTGGGGTCTTAAGCTTGTAGACAGTAATAGTTGGCAATAAGTAGCTGTGGTCATGAATGCGGCCATGACTGTCAAAACTAGCTTACAAGTTTTGCAAATTTTGTTGTACGATAGAATTGGTTATTGATTTTAAATTTATATGATTTCATACAGAAACCATAAAACTAAAAACTCTCTCTGTCATCACTATTTTATGGTTATTGAGTGCATGATATATTAGCATCTATGGGAATGACTACGATAACAGGTAGCCTGTGAGTGACTTCTGTATTTAAATGCACTTGCATAAGATATTAGTTAAAATCAATGTTCTTAGAACCAGACCGACCATCGAACTGATGAAGACACTGATTCAAGAGTCAATGGCTTAACTAGGATCGAATCGATCTTAATATTTTTTTTAATATGTTAATATAATAACACAGTAATATTGAACAAAAAATAATATAATGTGCATAAATTGATAATAATAAAAAGTAAATTTCATTTAAAAGTGTCATAAGTTATAATATTTTTTTTATAAAAAATCAAAATGACGTCGTTTTGAAAGTTATTTAAAAAAAAAAGGGTTTTAAGTGAAATCAATTAACATGTAGACTTGTCGATTTTTGATCAGCTCAATGATTTTAAATTGGTTTAAGAATGCACCAACTTTTAAGAAGCATTGAACCGGACATGTGACTTGTTCTTGGTCGAACCGACTGGTTTGGTCTGCGTTTCAAAACTCTAGTTAAAATAACAGAAAGAGGTACAAAGGACACAAACATCAAACTTACCGTTAATGTTATACTCTGACTTCAGCAATGAGAGTTTCATGTTCCAACACATAGCGATCGTTTTCACTTTTACTGGAGGCTCCAAAGTAAATTAAAGTTGAGAAATGTTTCTGAAGAAGTTTTTCCAAACAATCTCCATTCAGATTTGAGAAATGTTATTTGTACAATTCATACAATAATTTGTAAAACAATTTTTTATACATCTATACCTCTCTTACATCTATTACATGTCATAATGATGAAGAGTCACATAGACACAAAAACTAATGTTGTACAAATTGTTACAAATATATTACATACTGCATTTAACGAGTCTTGTGGTTGAATAGTGCAAATACTCTCTAGATTAATTAAAAGGTACCACCAACAGTTGACACACGTAATGGCTTATGTTTCTTAACAAGTTAATCAGAATTTGAATCCTAATCTTAAATATGAAATAAATTATATTAGAAGAGAAATATTCATTTTTAATGATATTCAATTTCACTTAAACAAATGACATGTTGATTTACAAATAATCTTGATAAGACAAAAAAAAAGTACAAATTTAATGTATTTAGATAAAACAAATTAATTACAAGGTTATCAATAAGCTATCATATAAAACTAACAAATAAATTTGACAGTGGATATGTTAACACGCACAAAAGTTATCATGAACACAATTTTCCAATAAAAAAACACATTTATTTATTGGTTTTATAAAAGCATTTAAAATTAATTTGGTTCGTATATGTAGAGAGAGAATTGAATCTACTTACTCTATTTAACAATGTTTTTAGAATGAATTTGAAATAAAATTAATTTGACAAAGTATAAACTTTTTAAATTATATTAATCAAGTTTGTATACTTCATATATTTAGCAAAAACTTTTAGTTTTAATCACATTTTTGGTTTAATTAATAATTGGTCTCTATACATATGTCCAACTTTTCGTTTTTTATACCTAAAAAGTCTATTTTAATCCCCACATGAACCTTTTGCTTATTCTATTTATATTCTAGTCCCTATTAGTTTCCTGGCAGAGCAAATGCGCCACAAAATAGAGACACAAGGACTAAAACATACTTTCGGTAAAAAAAAAATTGGCATAATTTTACATAAATCTTTCTCAGGGTAAGATGATCTTAGGCATAATTATTGACCATGTTCGTACACCAACAAATTCATCTTTGAGAAATATTTACGAGAAAGATAAGGACTAGGTTTATTGTATTTTTAATCTTTATATTTTCGGTAAAACGTGATCAAGGTCCGTGTACTTTCATGTTGACTTTGATACCCAAAGGTTCAACATGATGAATTCTTAAAAAAGAATTAGATCCACATGACTTACCAAAAGTATAAAAACTAAAAACACATTTTTCCAAAATAAAAAATTACTCATAAATCTTTCTTAAAAGATAAATTTGGGGTTCTACTTGAATAGGACCAAAGCAGTTATACACCTCACATATGTAGTCAAACCATCCACATTCACATCCGAATTGTCTTTTAAGTATTAGAAAGCAAGATCAGTACACATACTAGAAACTGTAGGTTTTACATTCCCAACCACAATCACAAAAGGAAAGGAAGCAGATAATTTTAATCAGACAGCTAAGCACTCTGATGCCATTGAAATTTGGTTTCGTTCTTATTCGGGGATCAGTTCTTTCTTCCTTCACTTAAGATAATATGGTAGCCATGCCTGCATCATCATCATCCCAGCAAACATTAGCAGGTCTGCCTAAATGAAGAAGAGAAGGGGCACAGGTGCTAATCAGGAAAATAAAAGTTAAGAATACAAGAGAAATACGTGGATTTGAAAGGAGCACTAGTAGCTCCAACCGGTGTGTTGAAGGCAACTTCCTGAAATGGCCCAGCCATCTTTCCTCGGGGAAACCATCCAAGGTCTCCACCCTTCTTTCCTGAAGGACATTCTGAATACTCTTGTGCTACCTGTAAAGTCAGTGAAATACTATTGATAATAACCAATTGGACAAAATATTTTGTCCCTAGGTTAATTTCAAGTGAACAGATTCTTACTTATCCTTTTCAATGAATTGTCATTCATGATTCATCAAACTTAACTGATATCTCTAACAAATGGTGGTCAGGGACAGAAAACAATTCTGATATTTAACTCAAATTAGATTCTCAGCCCTACTCGCATAGAAACCAAATAAGGATTTTAAAAAAAGAAACAAGAATAAAAACCATTGTATGACCACTAAAAGAAAAGGGTCTTGCTGACCAGTGTCCTAAAAAAGAGAAAGTTTTTATCATAAATCATAGGGGAGAGCATTGTTACGCATCCCACTAAAAAAGCTTTCTACTTGTACTTCCTTACCCAGGCATTTGCCAAAGAAAAATACCTTTGCAAACTCAGCTGGTGGGAACTTGTCTCCATTGCCAAGCCAACCATCCTGCAGCTTCTTGTAGGCTTCATTGATCTTACCTTGTTTCTCACATAGGATATGCCTAGCTGAATGGAATAAAAAGCCAAAAAAAAAAAAATTGTCAATGTCATTCTAAGACAAACTATGAAAAGAAATCATGACTACAATGGTATCCGTGGATGGGGAAATTTTTTTTTACCTTTGACATAGGTGCACGTACCAAGCCCATCTCCACCTTTCCCACCTTTTCCTTTTCCCTTAGAAGCATTCTCATCACTTCCACTTGCAGCCTGTTTCCCCTTTCCCTTGCCTCCGGACTCCTTTGGCTTTGAGTCTTTTCCCATGTTTATCAGAACTTAATGAAATCCACTGAATAAGCAAATCAAACATTTATGCCCGTAAGACTCAAATAACAAAGGATACTGATTATTATAACAGATTAACACAAGGATAATAAAAGTAACTAGAGTGCAGTATTGCATATAACACTAGAAATTCCAACAGAATTACAGACTGTATCATATGCTTATTGGATTTTTCTTTTAAAGATCAAAATAAATAAAATATTACGAGAAAGTGGAGTAGTTTGAAAGGGGATAAGAAGTTCCAACTATAGCATCCGCAAAAGAACAAATGAAACAAAAGAACAGTAAACTGGTTTAATCAAGGTTGGCCAAATGTTACAGCTGAAACAAACAAAAATAAATATATAAACATACCAGAACATTGTCATAACATAACGGCTAATTCAAAAAAGGAAAAAGAAAAGTAATCCCAACCAAACCATGACAATAAGCCATGTGATTAAATCAAGGGCAATATGGAAATGGGAATTGAAAATTGATGCTGGGTTTCTTAGAAAGTGTTATGGCACAGAGGGAGAAGCACACAGCATTATCAATTGAAAACAAACCCAAATTAAGAGAAAGTGATGAATAGGAACAAGCAAGTAAATAAATAATAATAAAAAAATGGAGGCTTTTGAACTCTAAGCAGAAATGAATACATACACAACCAAGTCGTAGACTGAGAATTTGTGAAGCGCGATGAAGGATGAAGACGAGTCACCCCAGTGGCAGGAAGTGGAGAAATAAGAAGAATCTCATTCCATTTCACCTTTTTTGGTGTTTACGGTATTGCCTGGGCAAAAGATGAATTGGGCCAATTAACAGAACCTTCAACCTTGGCCCAAGTTGAAAACACATGCATTTGTTTATAATTAGTTTAAGGGGTGTACTAAATACACTATATAGTTTTCTTATACATTATATAGGTACGGTGTAATTCTATGATTATCCTTTTATTAAGTTTAATTAAAATTAAAAATTTTGAAAACCGTACACAGACGCTTTTTCGCTTTCTCTCGTACACTATTCTTTTTCCTACAGTATAAGCCTTCTGCAACATCTTGTAATCCGGTCCTTCACCGGTGGCATTCATATAGGTAGTGGAGCTCCGTTGTTGGTCGTCGTTGGTGGTGGAGGTCAATTTTTGTGGTTTGTCGACGAAGGTGAGGTTTCTGGTCTTGTGGTGGTGTCGTACGGATTGATCAATCAGTGAAGATGACACAGATTGAAGGATCCGTAAGACGGTTTAAGCTCCGTACGGATCAGGTAATCTGTATGGAGCTTACGGATTGTGTAATCCATAAGGTCCATACGAATTACTTGATCCGTAAGAACCATACGGATTACCTGATCCATATGGAGGTTAAAACCTTAAAAGTTATTTTAAATTTATTAAAATATGATTAATTTATGTATATTAGCATGTTGAAATTTGAATGACTGCATATGGATTGGTATCTTAGGGGAATTAAGGTAGTGTATGTGATATATACTTGTTTGTGATTTATGTTTATCATTGACAATATTACATGTAGTTATATTATATTTGATATTTAAAGTTATTATAAAGTTAAATAAGAATGACTAAATATACAAATTAAGTTAATCAAAACATAAATAACAATAATATGTTGATATTGAACGAAGATTAGAAACGATAATCTGAACCATATAATAGGATAGTTATAGACTTGACGTAAATGTTAATAATCCTCATCCCTGAATTGCTAAAATACCTCCGTTTATTTATTTATGTCTTCTAAAATTCATCATTTTCTGAAAATGTAAGTTACTCCCTTTGATTGTGTTCCCAAATAATGCCACACCCAGCAAATCGTAGAAGCCACACCAATTTCCAAAAAAGCTTATTAACCAAATCCAAACTACATCATCCTCTTCAACAAAGATGGTTGTGAACGAAGTTGCATCTCTTAAAAGTTTTGAGGATTTTGATCCTCAAAAGAAATTTGTTTTGACCTATTATTTTAGCTTCAATGAGTTCTATCCTACTAGGTCACAGTGAGTTTAATGTACGAAAAAGCATTACCTTCTATCAATGTAACTATTATTTGGTTCCCTCATGTTACTGCTACTAATTTCTGTCATAGTGAATTAGTTTCGTTCACTCTATGCAATGTGAGTGTGATAAGTTGGGAGAGGAATCAAAGTAATGATGCCAATCTATAAATTGAAGCCTTAAGCATACTGACTTGAATATTGTGGACAACAAAGTTAAGAATTTGCATGTCAATAATGTTTGTGCTATCGTAAGATGTTATATTTTGATTAAGAGTCAAAGGAAGTGAAAGAAAGTAGATAGATTCATATGTAACCAATGGTATTTATATATGTTTGTTATTTGTTTGTTTTAAGTTTATGACTAACTTGGTTAAGAAATGGTACAGCTTATGGCAAGAACTAGAGGAGGATTGTGTCGGGCTGTAGGGACAGACATGACTGGTGATGAAGAACAGGGGGGTCAACGTCGTAGGCCGATCGCATCCGCGAGAAGACAACGGGCAGTTGTGAGGAACCTGTTCTTGAGGAAGGAGTTGTGGAGCCGGAAGATGTAGTAGTGAATGAGGATGTTGGGACCGAGTCTGAATGCTTCCCAGGTGGCCTAGAAGATACTTCGGTTCTGATAGATATGCTAACCATGTCGCATTGAGAGTTTGGGCTGGAGAGGTATTGATTGATGTGTTTAAGTAAATATGTGTTAATAGTTATTTGTGTATGTATGTGTTGTTACTTATACAATTTTTCAGGAGCGTGCTGAGTTAAAACTAGCGTCTCATGGACGGAAAGTTGCAAAATTTGGCAAACCGACACCTGAGATTGAAGGGATAGTGGCTGGTATTGGGTTAAGCCCGTTGATACGTACCTCTGTGGAGATTGTGACAGAGATTACTTTCTGCATTTGTGGAGTGATAGCACCCCGAGACCAGCAGCTTCCACTTGCCCATCGGAGAAGTGAGCCTGACACTGGACGATGTTGCGACGTTGTTGCATCTCCCAATAATGGGATCCTTCCAGACATATGATCCGATTGACACAGGGGAGGCAATAGGGCATATGATCCTTCCAGACATATGATCTGATCAGGTTACAGTTGAAGATGCTGAAGCTGAGTTTGAGCAATGCCACAGGGCATATGTTTGGTTGTCCTGGCTCCGCGAGTTATATGCTGCCAAGTGTGCCGCAAGGCATTGGGTAAAAGCAGTCAGAGCCTATTTGTTGCACCTAGTCGGTTGTACCTTGTTTGCGAACAAGAGTGCCACACATATTAGTGTGGTATTCTTAGACGCATTTCGAGATCTGGACCAATCGGTCGGGTATGCATGGGGTGCAGCCGCTCTGGTCCACAAGTACGAGAATTAAAAATATGCATGTTAGCATCACAAGAAGCACTTTGCCGATTACATTACTTTGCTACAGGTAATTTCAATACTTCAATTAAGTAATACATGTTAATATTATTTAATTAAGTGAGAAGCCTTCATTGAGACTGTGGTTATTGTATTAACAAATATGTTATTGCCTCTTATGCAGTGTTGGATCTATGAACATTTTCCTACTATTGGAAGTGTCATACCAGATCCAAAGTTCGATGAGAGGTCCCTTCGGGCATGTCGTTGGAATACTATGAAGGCATTGCCAGTGTCAACCTATCATAGATGGTTAGATAGGTTGACATTGGATGATGTATGTTGGATGCCATACAAGGATCATCGTGGCCATAGGGATTTCGAGCTAATTTCACTATTTTGTGGATATGTTAGATGGGGTCCACACATGGTTAGACATCAACCAGATCGAGTACTCAGACAATTTGGTTTTGTGCAGCATATCCCGCAGTTGGATCAGTCTGAGTCTCCGTCGATAGAACAGGTTGATGATAGGTGGATGCACTTCTCCGAGTACCTAGTGGACACTGGCGATTTGGTTACATATCCCAGCCAGTTTGCTCCTGGATATATGGAATGGTATTATCGTATATCTCATCCATACATGTCACCACCAGAGGTTGGGGAGCCAAGCCGACATCATATGCGACAGCCTTCATTGGTCACTGATTCCCCTTGTGTCCCTCAAGATGACACACCATCAACGTATGTAGATGCAACCGCTTCTGATGTCAGTCACACGGCTCCACATGCAGTGGTAAAACTATGGGACAATTTATTTTTGAAAAGTTAATTAAAGTCACGATGCAATATTGATTGACTATTACTGTGTTATATTATGTGTTATATTGTACCAAGGTATGTGCGAGAGGCTAGCAGACGGGTTGCAACACATGCTTGACATGCAACAAGTTATTTCTGGCACGGAGGCATATTCATCTTTGCAACACTTGTTGAGATTAGCACGTAGTGTGACACCGCATGGAAATGTCTTTGTGCGCACCAGTAGATTGAGGGAATCAGTTAAGAGACGAGTTGGCTGATTTATACATTTATATCAATTGTGTTTAAAATTAAATTTTAACTTTTTGTATTTAAATTGATTGGCAGACTATTTGTTAATTTATAAGCATTGCATGAAACTTGTTAGAATTTGAATATATACTTGTTGGACACAAAGTCTTTATAATTGTTTTAACAAAATACACCAAAAAGAATTTATTCTAAATCGACATATTCAGTTGGTACCTTAACAGAATCTGAGTACAACCTCATTCGATGAATGTATGGAATTGGCCAATGTCTTGCCTCATTTGAACAGTGTGTAGCCCATAAGAATGCAGTGCATGGGATAGGACAGTCACCTATCAGTTGAACCTGTTTCAAAGACGATATTTGTTGTAAATTCATTTTGACAAATGTCAAACAAAATAATACTTCAATTAATGGTGCTAGTTATACCTAGACAAAATGGTTACCGTACACATGACCAATACAAACAATGCAATGAATAGATGGATCTTTAGGAGGTTGGCTTCTCAGAGAAAAAAAACGTTATACTTTGTTGCCGAGAAAGAGAAACAATAATGACATAACCCATGTCGGTAATATCCATCCACTTATCCATTGTTACCTACACAAGCAAAATTTATTTGTTTACATATCTGCATCTAAAAATTCATACATACGTTGGTAAAAGCTTTGTGAAAGTTCGGTCTTACCCTTGCTAATCCATCAACAAGAAGGGACCGCCTTAACTGATCAAACCTATCAAACCCACCAAACAATGTTATATATTGATTAGACCATTGTGAAAGTTCTTTAAGCAAATGATTGCGGACCAAAGGCCAAGAATCTTCACCATAACCTAGTACAGCAACAATTATACGATATCCACAATTACCATCAGCTTTAACACCAGTGATGCTAACAATGAACTTGTGCATGAAAGGATGAAATTGATCCAACATAGGAATGTTTCTGTTCTTCATTGGTCGATCAGATGAGGAAGCAGACCTTTTTTGTGTGGAGCAACTATTTTGCACAGAATGTAATTCATCAACATATTCAAAGGAAAAATCATTTAAGATTTCAGTTTTTTATTTTTTTTAATCCCTATAAGTTAGTTTGTACTTTAGAAACCAAAATTAAAAAAAAAATACAAACTTATAAGGATTAATAATAAACAAAAACTTACCAAAACCAAAAATTAAAAGTACACATTTATAGCATTAAAAATGAAAAAAAAAAAACTTATAGGAAACAAAGTTGAAAAATCATGAACTTACAGTACTAACTTCATATTTAAACATTTAAAAATTAGAGAATATTTAGACATGAGAATGATTTTTCCTCCCAATCTCAATTCCTATGCATATTCTACTCTTTGAATTTTAAAAACTATTATAATTATTTCATTTAAACTTAAACAATTAAAAATATTATTTTTATTTTCACCTAAATATAAATAACAGAGTCATATGCTACTTGCACTGAAAGAAATTGGTGTTACAAAGAAAGACAAGCCATATCTGGACGCAGCAAAGAACAAGTTTCATGCGGCTGTTTAATCAGATGTTCTACAAATGAATTACGAATGATAAAATTTTCACAGGTCATGTAATTTTATCTTCATTGGGTAAGCCTCTAAAATTTGGTTAAAGCATCCGACTTAAAGAATTGACTGACATGAATAAATGAATATCCTAATCGAAATATTAAACAAATTTACGTTAAGAACAGTCAAAGTCCCATATATAATATATTTATAACATAAAACACGTTTTTCATTCTTTCATTCTCGAAATCTCTAATATAAGGGGTATGTGCATCTGGCTAATCTCTTGTTGACATGGTGGCAATCTTGTACATCTGGCTCCAAACCAATAACACAATTGAAGAGTTTCACCTTCAGAGTTCAGACCGTGTAACATTATCTCTTGAAAAGCTCATTTCCTTCATGGAGAAACCAAACTGAAACTATTCAGATTCAGAATCTGATAGGGGCATCTGGTAAGCATCTGACGGTTCCAAATCTGTCATAGATGGGGGTGCTTTTTTATTTGACCGACTACGAACCCGGTCGCTCGGTCTCTGTTTTCTTTCATCCTGTGAAGACATTTGTCAGAGCAAAATTATACAAGTAATACCTCCGTTTGAAAAAAAATGCAAGATATGCGTATTAAGGAAAAAGTTACCATGTAACTAGGTTGACTTGGTTGGTTTGAATCAGTTGGTTGATTGAAACTAGGTTGGTTTAATTCAGGTGACTGAACTTGTTGGCTCCTTCGCAGCCAGATAGTTCCCAAAGAAATTAATGCACCTAGAAGCAAAAACGGACCAACTCTTGGATCCTCACGGTATGCAGAGAGTCCACTAAGGCCACCAAGAACACTCTGCTTCAGATTTTGCAAAGGAATATTTTGTGCAGAGATGGACCAAATAGGTTCTGTGTCATCCGGAACAAGCTTAGGAGTTCGTAGTGTCTGCAATGAGGAAATGGTATGTGCATTATCAGCAAACTATGCAGAATTAATCCCATCAAAAACTCTCCAATTTTAAACCATTAACCTGGGCAATCGTGAAATTATAATCACATGAATAAATGTAACATTTGGAAAACACCAGTAAACAGAATCAAATACTTGAATGTGTTCCCAGGTTATTAATTCAACATTGAATGTGCGGACCCTGCATTAAGGCTTACCTACAAAACCTATTCAAAAGTTAATAAAACTTACAAAGAATGGCAAGTCCCTGGAGTCACCATCAGAAATAATATTTGCAAGCCAGTGGGTTATCTGTAAATGAAAATAGAAAATATCTTAAAAGAGCTGCGCATCAGATCTTATTCATTCTACATTATTAGTTCTTCTACCACAACATATTTCACAAGTAATATGATGATAATAAGTTACAAAAGAAATGTAAAAACTACTAATGGCAGGCAATGCAAGCAACAAGCAAAGAAAATTTTATTGCAAAATGGCAAACCTGTGAAACATCATCTTCTCCCTTGTACCCAGCTACAAACTGGCCTGTCTGATCAGAATCATTGATTAGATCTTGGACCAGTAATGATTTCCACTTTGTCTTTTCTTCTGTTCTCAAATCAACAGCACTACTATTCCTCAGGTAACGAATAACAAATAACCGAGGAATATCAGTCACACCCCGTCGTTGCCCACAAGTGTGTTCGCTAGCCATTTGACCAAGGTAAAAATGGCAGTAATCCTAAACAATCAGTTCAGTTAATAGCTCAGGCCAAAAATAGTTGCAAAGATGATGCAAAAGTATTTTCCATTCAAAATACATCAAAAGAATTTAAAGCAACACTTCACTTAAACACGAGAGGAGATTATAGGAATTAGGAGCATGTTTAGTTTGAAAAAACACATTCATTTCCTATTTTTTGAGATAATTACACAAAAAAAATCTAATTTTCACTTTGTTTCTCATTTTCAAATATCTTGCATGAATAAGCTCACTAAAGCAATCTAATGATTTAGTAATATTAGGTCATGTGACAAGTTCAAATTGATGTATTATATACAGCTATCGTCTGGCAGATTAGACACTGTAAGCGCAGCAATTTAGAATAATATTTGCTTTGATGCCCTTAGTAATTGTCAAATGAAATTGGCATCCCTAAAGCAGTTTTCTTATACATATCTATTAAATTCATTCACTAAGTATCAGCCTTGTGAAATTTATTCTGACCAAAAAGAAGAGTAATTTATTTAGAGTGACAAACTGCAAGATAAATCAAACAAAAGAAAGGAAAAGATTACCTTTTGCTTTTCACCATCAAGCCAAGCAAATGTCAACCGCCTTCTCTTAAATGCCTCCACAGCTGGAGCTAAGGATTGATTTTCAGATGATGCATCCACCTGGCTATGCTTAGACAATGTTTCTTGGACCCTGCACATAGTCTATGGAACTGAATTACAAGTCTTTCAAATTTGATGAAGATGTGAAAAATAAAAATGGAAATGTGTAAAAGTTAGCCAATTTCTTCAGATTATGCATATGTCTAGAAAACTAGACTGGAGCCCCAAATAAACTTAACTAGGAACCTATCAAAACCCAAATATGCCAGCAATGATAACAGTGATTTGACTTTTGTAAGTCATAGAATTTCTAGACTTAGCTAGGACCAGGAGATGAGAGATTTGAGAAGGGCTTTTCACACCTCAGAAAGCAGATAAAGCTAGCTCATTCGAACCTGCAAATAAGGTAGTGATGCCTCTTAACTAACCTAAAGAGGGGGCGCCCTACTTCAAATAAAAAGCCCTCCATCTATCGATTCTTGAGAGAATTGAGAGAGAGAGAGAGAGAGAGAGAGAGAGAACGAAGTAAAATATCATTTATTGACTCAAGATCTTCAGGTTTACAAACAGTATATATATAGACAATTCTGCTAGTCTCTAACAGAATTGGCTAATGACTAACTAACTAACAGAATTGCCTAACAACTAACTAACTACTTACAACTGACTAGCTTCTAGTAGAAGTAACTAACCAGCTTCCACTAGAAGCTAGAGGAGACTGTAGTTGAATAACTGTAGCTCCTTATAATACTGTAATACCAATACCCCACCTCAAACTCAATGAGGTGGAGACTTTGGAGGAGGCTCAAGGACATTGAGTTTGGATCTCAAGAAAAGAAATCTGGTTGGAGATAGAGCTTTGAAAGGCATCCGGCCACTGATCAATGGCAGGAATGTGGTAGACTTGCAGCTTCTTAGCTAGAACTTTCTCCCAAACAAAGAAAATATTGATTTCCATGTGCTTTGTCCTGGAGTGAAGAACAGGGTTATGAGTGATGGCAACAGCACTTTGATTGTCACATAAGATTGCTGGAGTAGTGAAAGGAAGAGATAGTTCAGTCAGAAGAGTTTGAATCCATACTACTTCAGCTGTGTGGCTTGTGCTAGGCTTCGATACTCAGCCTCCATACTTGCAACAATCTGCTGTTTCTTAGACCACCAAGATATAAGATTAGGGCCAAAATAAATAGCATCTCCTGAAGTAGATCTGCGATCATCAGGGTAAGAAGCCCAGTCTGCATCACAAAGGGCCTTAATGGGAATGGGAATTCCAGGAGTAGCAGCTTTGAGGAGTAGGCCATGGTGTAGAGAGCCTTTGAGATACCTGAGAATTCTTTTCACTGCTGTCCAGTGAGATTCAAGAGGGTTGGCCATGAATTGACAGACTTTGTTTACAGCAAAACCTAGTTCAGGTCTGGTTATAGTGGTGTAATGAAGAGCTCCAACTACTAATCTATAAAGAGTACGATCTGAGAAGAGATCTCTTATATATTTGCCTTGAGTTAGAAGAATAGAGCCATCAGTTAGGGTCTTGACTTCAATTCCCAAAAAATAACCCAGTTTCCCAAGTTGTGTAAGGGAAAAACTAGAGTGAAGTTTGACATGAATTGCTGGACTAAATTGACAGAACTGCCAGTGATTATAATATCATCAGCATACACCAAAAGATAGATGATATGAGAGGTATCTTTGAAGACAAAAAGGGATGGATCACACTTGCTGGCAGAAAAGCCAAGATGCAAGAGTGTAGATTTTAGTCTATCAAACCACTGTCTTGGTGCTTGTTTAAGCCCATATAGAATCTTATTCAATTTACAAACGAGAAAGACCGGGATTTTCAAATCCAAGGGGCTGCTGCATATAGATAATTTCCTCTAGAAAGCTATTTAAGAAGGCATTGTTAACATCAAGTTGAAAAAGTTCCCACTTATTGGCTAGGGCCAAGGTGAGAATCAACATTACTGTAACAGGTTTGATAACAGGGGAAAAGGTTTCACTGAAATCAGAACCAGCCACTTGATGAAATCCTTTTGCTACCAGTCTAGCTTTATTAACAGTCCCATCTGCATTTTCTTTGACCCTGAACACCCATTTGCAAACCACTGCTTTCCTATTGGGTGGAAGAGAAACCAAACCCCAGGTCTTGTTATTCTTCAGTGCCTCATATTCTTGTTTCATTGCATTAAACCATTTTGAATCAGCCAAAGCCTGCTTCACAGATTTGGTTTCACAGTGAGCAAGTAACAAGGTTGGATTAAGTCTTGGTAAATGAATTCCAGACTTTGATCTGGTCTGCATAGGATGAGAATTAACTGTAGGAACAATCTCCAATGCTGCACTGTGAGATACTTCAGAGAAAGACAAATCTGATGACTGAGGAGAATTGTCTTGCACAGAAGTGGATCCAGCATCAATATTAGGACTACGAACCTCAGACGCAACAGTAGGACTAACCAGGGCCGGGATTTGAATCAGCTGTAGGATTAACAGAAGTAGGACTAGCAACAGAATTGCTAGAGGGGGAAAGAGAAGAAATAGGTTGAGGAACAATACGGATGGAGGGAATGAAAGAGATGGGGTTATTAGGATGTGAATCAGACTTAGAGGAAGAGAAAAACAGATCTGAATAAGGAAATTTGACTTCATTGAAAACAACATCCTTACAGATAAAGAGTTCGCCAGTAGGAGAAAGACATTTGTGTAACCCTTATGAGATGTGGAATACCCAAGAAAAACACACTCATGAGACCTAAATTCAAGCTTGTGACGATTGTAAGGTCTAAGGAAAGGGAAACAGGAGCAACCAAAGGCTTTAAGAAAGTTGATTTTGTTAAACAAGAAGTACAGGGGACATTAAATAGCAAAGAAGCAGTAGGCAATCTATTTATCAAGTATACTGCTGTAGTGAAGGCAAAATCCAAGAACTTGAGAGGCAGGGAAGCTTATTGAAGAAGAGTAAGTCCTAATTCCACAATATGTCTATGTTTCTGATAGAACTGGACCAGAAAACAGAGGAAAAGTTTGTGTGTATTATTATTATGGTGTTTTTATAGGAGATATAAGGTTGGTTGGGTGGTAAAAGAAAAAGAAGGGAAGGAGGGAGGGGTCGTGGGTTCAAATCTCTCCACTAATAAAAAACTAACATTTAACAACTAGCATTGGCCGATCAAAAAAAAAATTATAGTGCTTCTATCAGCCAAGACAGAATACAGATGAGTTTCGAGGTCTCACCACCCTCCCACTTCTCAGCAAAATTCCCCCCTCTAATATCCCTCAATAGACTATTTACAATTTCTTCACTAACTAACAGTTAGTTATAACTTATAGTTACTTATCCTAGCTGTCCTAACTAACTGACAACTACTAAGGCTCTTAGCCCTTCCAAAGATATCTCCTAACATACACTTTTCCCCATCTATCAGTTTCCTTTCCACTACACCATTTTGGTGATGAGTGTGAGAACAGATTAATCTATGAGTGATACCTTGGCTTGCTAAAAAATTAGTGAGAGGTCTGAACTCCTCTCCCCAGTCTGTTTGAACACTCTTAATTTTGGAGTCAAACTGAAGTTCAGCAATTAGCTTAAACTGTTGAAAATGGTGAAGGTTTTTGATTTATGTTTAAGCAAATAGATCCAGGTGAACCTAGAATAGGAATCAACAAAAGTTATGTAATAGTAAAAACCATTTTTGGAAGGAATATGGGCAGGACCCCATAGATTACATCAACATCAACATCAACAGCACCTTTAACCCAAGTTAATTGGGGTCAGTGGTAGATGAACCCAATGATAAATCGAAAATAAGACAGAAAGAGAAAGGGAGTGGGGAAGAAAAAGTGGAAAAAAGGCAAAAGAGAGGAAAAATAAATTAAAATAAAAGAGGGGTGAAAGGAGGAAAGAAGAAGAAAAGAACTAAAAAAAGAGACCGATTGGAACAAAGAATTACTAATGGGTTTAACACTCCACCAAGCTTATAACTTTTCTCCACTCCATCCTAAGACATACCGTCCATCAATCTATATCTCACTCCATTAAGTCTTATTTAACTACCTTTCCCCAGGTAAGTTCCGGTCGAGCTCTTGATAACAAACTCTTGTTCTTACGGGAGCATCCAGTGGCCGTCTCATGACGTGCTCAAACCACCTCAATCTATGCTCCCTCATCTTTTCACATACCGATACCACTGATACCTTTCGACGAATATTCTCATTTCTTATCTTATCCATCTTCATATAACCACACATCCATCTTAACATCCTCATTTCTGCTACCCCTATTTTATGTTCATCTTGCCTATTTGTTGGCCAACATTTTGCTTCATATAACATTGTCGGTCTTACAACTGTTCTATAGAATTTTCCTTTTAGCTTAAGGGAAATTTTGCGGCCACTCAAAAATCCCGATGCACTCCGCCATTTCATCCACCCTGCTCTGATTCTATAATTTACATCCTCATCAATTTCACCACCTTTTGGCAAAATTGATCCCAAGTATCTAAAAACATCTTTCTTGGGTAGCTCTTGATAAAGTAGATGCACTGTGTCTTGATCACCATCTCTTTCCCGCGAAAACTCATTTCATATACTCCGTCTTGCTCTTGCTTATCGTGAATCCTTTAGACTCGAAAGTGTTTCTTCACAATTCCAGTTTTTTATTAACACCACCTTTGGTCTCATCAATAAGCACGATATCATCTACAAAAAGCATACACCACGACACTTCCTCTTGAATATCTCTCATTAGTTCATCCATCACTAAGACAAAGAGATAATGACTAAGAACTGAACCTTGATGAACACCTACCGTGATAGGGAAATACCTTGATGTTTCATTACAAGCTGTTACACATGGTAACCCCATCATACATATTCTTGATTGCATTAACATATTTTAATGCTACCTTTTTATTCTCAAGAGTCCACCATAAGATTGTTCTTGGGACTTTATCGTATGCTTTCTTAAGATCTATAAACACCATATGTAAGTCTTTCTTCTTTTTCCTATACCTTTCCATTAATTGTCGCATCAAGAAAATAGCTTTCATGGTACATCTTCCTGGCATAAATCCAAATTGATTTACGGAAACATTGGTCTCCCTCCTTAGACGATGTTCAATAACTCGCTCCCACAGCTTCATAATATGGTTCATGAGCTTGATGTCCCTATAGATAGAACAATTCTAAATATCTCCCTTGATGTCCAAGTGAGCCTTTAAGCAAGATCTCATTGGCTCCCTATGATTTGACAAGACAATAATTAGGATCAAATTCAAAATATACACCATTGTCTAGAGCAAATTTACTGACACTAATAAGATTTTTTGTTATAGTAGGCACAAGAAGTAGCTGATTCAAGGACAGAGATACTTTAGAATTAATAGGACAAATAAAAGTGGAAGAACCAGTGGAATGGATGGGCAAACCTTGTCCATTACCAATATAAATTTGGTCTGGACCTTCAAAGGGACTAAGTTGCTGTATGTTCTGTGATTCCCGTCACATGAAATGAGGCACTTGAATCTAGTATCCAAGTTGTAGGAGTACTGGTCTGAAAATTAGAATTGGAGTTTGCAATCATTGCACTTGGAGATTGTTGATTCTGATTGTTTTGCATGGATCTGTTCTAATTGGCCCTTGACCCCACGAAATTGGTCACCTTAACCCATTGTTCTGTCCATAGTTATTTTGACCAGAACCATTTCCTTGACCAGAATACTGATTTTGACTAAAATTGTTAGTCTGAGTATTTCCTTGATTTGAAGGATCATGGAGAGTGAGTGAAGGATTAGGTTGATAGCCCTGATCAAACCTATAGTGAAAAACAGATGCAGTATGATACTTGTAACATACTTGACACTGGAAATTTGCAGAGAGTCCTCCCCAAGGCCACGACCGCCACCACTACCACCATGACGGCCGCCGCGATTAAAATTTCCATGACCAGACGGATCATACTGTTGTGTGATTTGTTTGGCGCTGCAAAAGAGTCAGAACCAAATGATGAAGAGGAGTTAGGGTTCACCAATCACCTGAGTAAGGTTGATCGAAGGCAATTCAGAAGTGTGTCTTCGAAACTTCAGCAGTCGAGCTTCGTGAGCTAGCAATAATGCTTCAACTTCTTCAATAGGTAGCGGTTGAAATTCACTCTCTATAACTGAGATTACTAAATGATTGTCTTGCGGAAGTCCTTCAAGAATAGCATCAATGTGTTCTTGAAGAGAAACTAGACTCCCAACAGAAGCAAGTGCATCAGAAATGGCTTTGATCCTAAGCAGAAACTCGCGCATGGACTTATATTCAAGAATCGTTGCCCGAACTCAGTTCAAAGTTGCCTTGCTCCCAAACCTCGTAAGAATGAATGCATCCAATGGATCCGAGATAAGACCGATGTGGACAAAGTCGATTGCAACCAGGCAAGAAGAACCTGGTCTTGTTGTTCCCACGCCTCGTATGCAGGATTCTCAATTCCTGCATCGCGATCTGCTTCAATAAGGAATCGTAAGGGAATTTGCGGATTCGTGGCAAACCTTTGAAATTTGTGTGACTTGATGACAGGTTCAATTTTCTGTCACCAAAGAAGAAAATTCGAATCATCAAGCTTCAGTGAGATCGAATTCGGAAAAGCGGAAGCGGAAGAAGAGATAGGATTTCGGCATTGATGATCGACTAAGCTCTAGATACCATCATAGAATTTCAAGACTAAGAGAATTGAGAGAGAAAATGAAGTACAATATCATTTATTGACTCAACAACTTCAGGTTTACAAACAGTATATATAGACAATTCTGTTACTCTAACAGAATTGGCTAACAACTAACTAAGTACTTACAACATACAACTGACTAGCTTCTACTAGAAGTAACTAACCAGCTTCCACTAGAAGCTAGAGGAGCTCCTTATAATACTCTAATTGTAAGGAACTCAAATAAGCATATTTCTCAATGTAAATGATGAATCAGCACCTACTTTGTGGAATGTATCATAGAAATTAAGCCTAAAAGACTAAAATACATACTTCACGCATTTTGTTCAACTCCAGACTCGGCCTTCCTACTGCGATAGCACAATACCATGTTACTGTATCATAACCAGCACGAGAATAGCCATGAGGATCACAGCCTAGCTCCATTGATGTCACGCTCCTTAGTTGAGGAAGCTCTGGAAAAAGGGTGGATATTTAAAGTGCAAGAGATTAATTAGGGCTTAGAAAATTTACCATTCTATAAAAATAATAATAATAATAATAATAATAATAATACCTTAACTAGAATTTCGTGTGCATGAGATGGAGAAAGTAATTTATATATATCATGAAGGGTTAACTAAGTTTTTAGTTCCTAAATTTTTTTAAATTCGATTTTTAATCCTTAAACAAAAGTTTGAACCCCATTATTTTTATTTATTTAATTTAATGGGGTTTCAGGGGCTAAAACCAAACTTTAAAGAGTTTAGGGACCTTAACCGGTCAAACTTTTGTTCAAGGACTAAACCGAATTTCAAAAAAGTTTAGGAACTAAAAACTTAATTAATCCTACCATGAAATACCTCAAACTCAAATGATGATAGTATAGTATCATACACCTATTATAAGATCAAAAGAATTCGCCACCACATTCAAGGGGCTGTGTTTGTTGATAATATAAGTGGATATAAAAATAGTCAGTAATCACTTTGTGGTTCCTAGTCACAAATGGATAACATGCCCCGAAGGCACATAGTATCTAAACAGACAAACAGTTTTGGGTTAATGTTGTGGTCCAAGCTACATGTGTTAAGGACATAAATCCAAAAATTAGTCAAAAGTCATTTGCCTACATAATCATGGTCCTCCCAGTTTTTCTGTCATTTCTCTTTATGATAAACTAGATACTAAAGTTTTCTTTTAACCTAAAGTTTTAGAATTTATTTTTCATACAGGAGTAAAGTATCATATTTATTCTCCAAAATCTTTGGTTTATTCCAATTAAATTAGAAGTTAATTCCATCTATTTTAAAGATTAGATCTATCAACTGTAAAATCAGTTGAAACTAACCCACCTTTAAAAGTTATACGCACGGAATTTTTCATTTAGAAAAAATTACAGATATCAAACATGAGAATGCAAACAATATTACAATAATTTTGCATATACCTTGCTGTTTATTATTTTCCATCAAATTCAAAAAAAATGAATTGTTGACTGAACCTGCAGCACACAATGCAAAGATAGTCAGTTCAATGGAAGAGCAAAAGTATATCCACAAGGTTCTGACTTCATATGACAAAGATGTTACAGACCATGGTGAACAACAGGTTTGACACCTGGGTCTTTAAGAAATACAATAGCAGGTGCAGATTCCACCCCAAATCTGACATTTAAAAACAGATAAAACAAAAGAAATTTAACACTTAATACCAGATCAAGCAATGAATCAATAAGCTGGTGAATATAACAACATTCATAGCACCATCTTCTGTATAGAAAAAGTGAAACAGAATATTTTTTCCTGATTCAGATTTTCTGAAAATTGTCACTTACGCTCCCCACCAATAGGAAGATTCCTCTTCTCGCCAGAGAATGAAAGCAAATGAAGCAGAAGCCCAATAGTCTTTAGCTGCTTGTCGTATAAATGGAGCAGCACGCTCACCAGAATTTGAGAAAAAGATTACTTTTACCTATCAGCCATGATCCACAAAAACCAAAACTTAATTAAAACAGATAAATTCAAGTATAGATCTATTCAATCAAAGGGTATCTAGAAACAATATTTATGCTCAGAAAATCATGGAAGAAAACATCAGAAAGCAATATATGGAAATAATATAAGAGCAAGGTAATAGTACCTTATGAAGGCTAGTTTTACCAAGAAAATTTGGCACCTGAAATTTTGTTAGTGTTTCAAATACCCTTAGTAACCATAGACACACACAATAAACAATTTATATTCCAAAAGCAAATCAAGTACATTACATTGGACAAAGGTTATCAAATCGTGATTCAAATTGTGAACTGATGAGCTAATTTTTAAATCATGAATCATAATTTGTATCGAATCGTGAGATTCAGAAGCAATGAAAAATTACTTCAAATATAGCATAGCTGAGCCTTCTGGCACCAGGGTACATTAGTTAGTTTGTTAGTTAGTTATATCATATAGATGATAAATAGTGTTCATTTCAATATAAAGATTTTCAACTAGAAATAGATAAAACAACTTAACCAAAAGTCTAATAAAACAATATTATTAGTTACATCTGAGTTTGTGAAGTCTTTATTTTAGAAAAATGGAAACAAAACAGTTAAATGGTAAATAGGGTACATTTATTGAATGAGCAAGTGACAAATAAAGTGATTACTGTTGTGTTAGGCAGTCAACTTCTAACACAAAACATTGTTGAATCTTTATGACATGGACAAATGTGACTGTTTAATGCAGAATAATTTGGTAATAAGGTTTAACTAAGACTAGATTAAAGGAGAAACACTTTGATCTCTATTTATAGGATCATAGCAGACATACAGAACTATACCAACTACTACAAAAGGGTAACCCGTAAACCTCATAGCCATACTAGGAATATATGGGAGAGAATAATTGATCAAAGATTAAGACAAGATTCATATGTCAGAGAAGCAATTTGGTTTTATTACTCGGAGGTCAACCATGGAAATAAATCAACAATACATCTTTTTCTGAGGTTGCCGGGGAAATGTAAAAGGAAATTAAAAGATCTACACAAGGTTTTCATTGAGCAGAAAAAGGCCTATGCTAGACTGCCTAGAGAAGCTTCGAAGAAGGCGATAAAAAAGAAAGCTGTTCATATTTTCCCGAATTTGGGCTGTCAAGGAGGGTGAAGACTGAAGAGTCAGGGAGCATCCAAACTAGAGACTTGTATAGTTGTATTCCATCCATAACCATCTCAATTGAAGGACCTATCCTTTCTATCACAGGCCACAAACTGAATGGCCAAAACTGCATCCAATGGGCAAGGTGTATGTATGAAACAAAATATTCTGTTAGTTTTGCAGAAATTCAAGAGGAGGAGGAGGGGGGGGGGGGGGGGGGGGGGGGGGGGGGGGGGGGGGGGGGGGGGGGGGGGGGGGGGGGGGGGGCGACCTAGACAAGGAGATAAAATCAAGCTTGTTCATACCCAACATTATACTATATCAATCCCTTACACATGATCATTATTCAAGGAATTTCCTTATATTAAATATATGCTATAGAAAAATAAAAGAACCCTGCCACACATTTACAGAAAAGAAAATAATCCTTCATAGTTTAGACAAATTACCAGTGATTCCCTAGAGTAGTAGTTAATTTGAGGTAAAGCCAGTACAGTTGTTGCAAACCAATTTGTAACCTTGTCAACAGTAAGCTCACCATCAAACCTAACACAGGAAAATAATGTATAGTAATACCATGTAGTAGAATATGACTTATGCAAGTAGACTAAACCCATGATAATAATGTGTAATGACCTAATAATCCAAGTTAAATGCAAATTACCCTCTGTTAATAAAGTTAAAGAGGATTTACAAAATTTTAATCGTCTGTCCTCAAATCAACCATTGGTTTTATGATAAAACTCACCTACTAATACATTTAGAAGATCGACATCCTGCGGGAATGGCAACAAGAGATGGAATTCCTGAATAAATTTTTTCGATAGGTCAAGACAAGGCACATGTGATCTTTATCACCTAAAATTTAAAACAGCCATCTACAATTTAAGGCACAAAACAAGCATTTGTAAGACAAGTAGAATGACTGGAAATTTATAGAACTTCAACCTTTATCTGATAATACATTTCTAGTAACAACACTCAATGACACACTATACTTGTTTACCTATGTTGGTAGGTGTTAAGGGAACATGCTCAACTCATCAATGATATAACATCTCATCGCCTCTACATTCTCAACATATTTTTGCCCAATTGATCAGGTAATTCAAATCTTAAAGAAATCCAACATTTGACTTTCACCTCCCAAATTCCCAATTCCTCTTTTAAAAATATTCTCAGCTGCAAATGCAAACACCCAATTCGTAGCAGCTAAAAGCCTTGTTGATTGATTCTGTATTATATATTATTTGTATTAGATAGGTATAATTTAGGGAAGTTAGATGTATCACGGGATATAGGATATCTACATCATATATCTGCTAGATTTAGAGCATTCCCAAGTCAATCTAATCAACAGAAAATTATTCACTATTCAGTATACTCCTGTATTAGTTTGAACTTTCAAGTACCCTCAATGACAGCTCCAGGGTGATGGATGGCACCACCGAAGTAGGAGGTAATGGCTCTTGAATCGTGAGTAGTGGCAGTGAGTATCAAATTGCAAGGTATGGGACTTGAGTACCACAATGGAAGTGTGGGATTCTATTGTGTGGTTTATTAGGTGTTGGGCTGAGCAACTACAGTGACTAGCTTTTGTTGTGTGGTTCTCCCAATGTTTTATCAATGGCAAAGGATTTTTTTTCACTCAAATTTCCAGAAACCGCTATGGGCAGTAAGCATTGAGTACCACTGCTTGGTAAGCATCACCATTCCAAACTTAGTGTATAAGGGTTGCTTTACAATGCATAAATTAATGGCTTTGTAGACTTGCAGCAGTGTGACCCGGACAGCATCTTCCATCGTGTTGCTTGAAGTAATTATCGATTATTTCAAATTTGCAAATTGCTTTTATGGGTGCCAAGGTAGCCAGTAGCCAGTTTTAATTCTTCTGATTTACTTTTACCTCGTCTTCACATTCTAAATTAACTCTCTTCACATGACACTATATCTATGTATCATTTACTGAATTTAGTGTGCTTAGTTTCTTGTATTTTATGGAATATCAATTATGTAATTGTGTGTTTTTCTCCCATTATAAAAAAATTGGGCCAGTCACTGCTTTTAGTCTAAAAATTAAACTATTCTTTTAAGTTGATTATAAGGCCAACATCATCTTGTATTTATCTTTAATCAACATATACCAAAAAAATCAACATAGAAGGAAACCATCAATAACAAATCTGGTTTATCACAAGTATACATAGATAAGTGTGTACATAAAAAAAAACACTAAGAATTAACAAGCAACCTGCAACTAGTCTGATTTGGGTAAAACAGGACAATCTTTACAATGAATTTAAAAATTATAATTGCAAGTTTTGTAAAGAATGCTCCCTATATTGGACTGTTCTATAATTATATAACAGAAGGGTCAAACAAAACAACTACTTAAACCTGGGAATAGTCATGTTTTTATAGAGATCCTGCAAAAAGAAAAAAGATAGAAACAAAAATTCGATTATATTCAGCACATACCATTTCTAAAAAATGGTTTTCCTGTTGATCTTCTATCAGCAAGGTATATGGCGAGCTCCTTCTCACCAATTTCCACCATACCAATGTTTGCAAAAACATCCAATAAAGAAGCTAAAAGAAGAGGAAATAATCAGAATAAACTTATCCTTAAACTGGTGAACAATATAACAAAGTGCTTGTTTATCAATTAGATTGAGTCCATGTAATATATAAAGAATAGCGCCATAAATTTAATTCTGTTTATGAAAGGAAACACTGCCAAAAACAAAAAAAACACAGAGCCTTTTATTTTGTCCAAAAAAACTTCCAAGAAAGAGAGACAGAAAAATAGATAAGGGGGAGATACCCCCAAATCTACAAACTTTATCTCCTAGTTATGAAACAAGCTTGCATATTTCTCACATAAATTTTAATCTTTGTTAGAAGGGAATTTCTCTCCCTTTTCTAGCAATACCATTTAAAAACCTAAAGAAGTAAAGACTAACTCCAGAAAATTAATAGCTATTAAGCAGAAAAGGATAACATTTCCACACCAATATATCATGTGCATAAAGAAAAAAAATTATGCAGGAGTTCAGTTTAAGTAACATACCAATTTGATTCCACGATTTGGAAAATTGAGCACAACGTTCACTCCCTGATGAATACAACTGATACAAATACATTCAGCGTCTACTTCAAGTTCATTTTTTTAAAGAATCAAATAGATAAAGATTATGGAATCAGGCAAGAATGGTGATACGAACTCTTTACAAGAAAGATCAATCAAATCTATCTTTCAAGAGACAGCATGCTACTAAAAAATGAAGAAAACTAATGCATATCTTTCAGATTTAAAAATGTGATCAAATATGACTCAGTTTACAAGTCCTCAATTCAAATGACATGATGGAAAGGAAATCATTTACCAACATATAGTCTCAAATATACTGCCACAATTCTTTTGGTGAATTAATGTTCCAATATTATAAAATAAAAAAATGCATTACATTGAAATTTCATCTGGCTTTCCCAATTTCTAAGTTTGAAGCAGAATAGCAAAAGGTTCGAAAAGGCATGGTTAAGGTGCTGAAGTGAGGAAGCAGAAGAAGTCAGCACCTCTTGATGGCTTAAGGTGCAGCCACTTGACTTCATTGAGGTACATGCCTCTAGCACCTCAGACATGCCTTTGTGATTAAAGCCATTTAAGCAATGCACAGCTTACATAATCAGAGAACAAAGAGGGAATTAAGAAACTAAGATTTAGTATTATTGAATTATGAAGAGATTACAAAAAGGCACCTATATATAGAACGCTGAAGTTGGTTAGTGAAAATGACAAACAGCTTACGTAATAACTAAATAACTAACTGCCATACAATACAGACTAACTGTACACTAACAATACACCATTTGGCTCGATTAAAGACCAAATTTTCAGAGATATATGCAGTGAATACATTGCTAGTATATTCCTGATGGGAAGTTAAATTATCCCCAATGACTAGACCAGACATTGTCTTTCCTGTTAGTGTTGTCAATCAATTTCTCAATTCACCATGTGATAGTCATTGGAATGCAGTTGTTTAGATCTTGAGATACATCAATAGATAGGAGTCATGCTAACATCATTAGATACACATATGCAGAACGGGCAGTAAATGCTAGTGATAGATAATCCGTGATAGGCTACTGTGTTCTCATTTGTGGGAGGGAACTTGTTCTCATGGAAGAGGAAACATAAGAAGAAAACTGTGGTTGGAAGATACAAAAGTAGAGTATCGAGCTATGGCCAATATGACTAGTGAACTCTTAGAGCATTTGCTTCAAGAGTTGAGGTTGGGAGATAGGTTGGGAACTTGCTTCAATCAGCTTTTCTCCAAATAATATCTTACACGAGTACCAAACATATAAAGATTAATTGTCACTTCATTAGAGTGAAGATCTCCCTTGGCATCATCAAGACTACTTTTGTGAGCTCTAAGGAACAACTTGAAGACAGGAGAACTAAATCCTTACAGGATCCTAGGATAGCTTACATATGTAACATTCTCAATACATCTAAAATATATGCTGTAGCTTGAGAGGGAATGTTTACTATAATCAGATTTGATTATTTCCTTATTTATTAGCTTGCCAGGTAACTGTAAGATTTGAATCAAAATTTTAGGATCAATTAGTATGCCTCACTAGTATATATCTGTACATATTCCCATAAATATTAGTGAAGTACTCAGATTCAAGTATAGAAACCAACAGTTGAGGCATCAAGAAATATGAAAAGAAAAGTACAAAAATTAACAGTCAACACAATTTTGCAAACTTTTAGATTTTCATTCAATTAAATATTATTTAAATGAAAAGAATTTTAATTTCATGCGGTAGTTACGGAGGTTATTAGTGGTAAACTACAGTTAGTTTAGTTCTATGACAAAATGAATTAAAAATAACAATAATTTAGAAAGTTAGACTATGATCACATTTATTACATGTGTACCTGAATTAGCCATGGCTTTGCATCTGGAAATATATACTGGAAGTCACTAGCTGTAATGACTTTAGAAGAATGATCTATAGATCCTGAGAGGTAAACAAATGATGCATGCATCAATAAAAGGATTTCCACGTCACAAATTCATTGAAAAACTTCAAATAAAATTTCTATTACATATGATGAATGTTTTGACTAACCAGAGGGGGCCTGTAGTAAAGGGAAATCCAATTCTGAAATATGTTTCCCTACATAACGCTTGCTGGCATTCTCAACAATATGCTACCACCGTAAAATTATATCATTTAATTAAAGCATTTGGAGATGATAGTAATCAGGGATGAGAAACATTTACGGAACAGGTCTAACAAATAGACACAAGTTTTAAAGGATGCAAAAGAAAGTACTCACTAGGTGTTCATCAATACCAAATATGTCATAGTCTCTTTTCCATAAAGGATTTGTCAGCAACTCATAAGCATATCGAATCTGTAAATCATGATCTCAAAGCAAATTACATAGAGTCATAATCGACAACCATCAAATAAAGAACAATTGTAATACATGAAACCATATTATAGTACCCAGGGCATATGGTAGTAAAAATAAATAAAAATTTATAAATAGAATACCACAATCTCATTCCATGAATGCAATCCCATCCCTTTATAACATGTTTACAAGTTATAATATCCAAAACAGTTGCTATATATCAAATTATCAATTTCATAATAGTTGCATTACATGCCAGGGTTCAACCTGCTAGGTTTTTTTATAGAATAACCACATGAAGTTCATGTATCACACGTTAAATACATTTCAACATTTTTTAATAGAAACCAATTTCAGGCTTTCAGCATATCTATTCAGGGGAGTTACATTGCATGCCAAGGTTCAACCCCTGCATGAAAGGGACTAACTGAATGATGTTTTAACTTCAACTACAAGTTACATTAAGATATCTAATTTCGGCACTTAATCAACCTGAATATCATTTTCTTTCAGAGTAACTCTCTCCATAAAACAATATAAACAAGGACCATCAACTTTAGTATGCAGAAAGAATTTAATCACAATGGTTTCCTGTTACTGAAAAAACCCTGGCTTCTCCAACACACTAATTCACATTAGGCTAGCGAAAAGACCCTACTTCAAACATACATTTGAAAAACTCATATAAACAAAGCTCGCCTTTCTTCACATCATTCCAATATAGTGTTTGCAAAAACATATTAAGGCAAGTGCACTTCACAATGTCAAGGCAGTAGTTGTTTATCTGACTAAGCAGATTTGAGGCTTCAAAACCATGATGATGGGATTCATTCAGATGAATTCAATAGTCTCTAGTTTGTAAGTATCAAAGTATAATTTATTGAATGTGAATCAAACTGGTCCTAAGAAAATAGATTGAATCATAAACCAACACAATAAACTTAAAAGTTAGAACTACATTTGGACAAATAAACCAAGTAGAATGGTCCTGATCAGGGTGTTTAAGCCATATTTAATAGATCCCCTCTTCAAGTAACCACGTAGTTGTTCCTCTTTGAAGATTTTAGTAACATCCAGAAATAATCTAAGCATAAAGTATGGATTGATAACCTTTGTTCTTAGGAGGATTAAGTGCCACCATACAATAATTTGACTGATAGACAAGATAGTTTGATAAATAAATGGCCTCTTAACTAACCTTTAAAAACTCATGAATATCAAAATCTTCCACAGCAGAATTCCTGAAAGACAATGTAACTAATTTCATAAGACTATAAATGGCATGCTGATAAAATGTCACAGAAAATGCTCCACAAAAAAATTAGCACATTCAGATCCAATTAATACAGGCCAACATGTTCAACAAACTACATGATAAACAAAAATCACCATTCTTTCTTTCAATTATTTTGATAAAAGAATCTTAACTACCATATTATAGCCTATTAAACTCCATTACATGGTATAGGGACTCCAATTAAAAAGATAAATAAAAAAATCCTAACACATAAAAAGATCTAATCCCACCCATGGCCCATGTAAAATGACCAGATTAAAAAATAAATAAACAAAGAACAAAAGAAAAATGTAAAATATAAAATATAAAATAGCCGACTACAGTACCCAAGCTAAGTATAGTGAGCACTGAGCACTAACCTAGCCAGTACCCAAGCTAAGTATAGTGGGCACTGAGCACTAACCTAGCCACTATTCATCTCCAACAGCACAAACATAAAAAATGAAATGAAGTTTTCCGTAAGTTAAGTTAAAAATCAAATTTTGGAGAAGCTAATGTGAGAGAGTTTCTACAAATTAGCTTATTTAGCTTATAAATTTAGAGTATATTTCATAGATAACACTATCAAATGCAAAACGACGATGAAAGCACTCCATAACCTCATCGAAAGAGACATGACCGAATTACCATTTAGATTCAAGTTTGTCGTAGGCCTCCTTCACTTTCTCGACTGAACTATAGCTCTCAATTTGCAGAACTGCAATCACCAAAACAGAGAAGAAAATAAAAATCAATTTTACTAGAGAGAAAAAGAAGGGCTTAATTGCACTTTTAGTCCCTCAAGTATGCAATTTTAGTCACCCAGTATCTAATTGTGCCAACTGGGTCCCCAGTATCACAAATATTTAGTTCCCAGATTTCAATTATGCTAATTTGCATACTTGCGATACCTTATGGACCCAATTAGCACAATTAAAACTTAAGGGACTAAAATCATACATTTGCGATACCTGAGAGATAAAAGTGCAATTAAGCAAAAAAAAAAAAATGTAAAAGAAGAAAAAAGGGAGTTAGTTACCATTGTAATGAGAAGGAGGAAAGGCATTGGGAATAAGGAAGAGCTGGTAGAACATGGCTCCTGCGAAGAGAAGAATAGGGAGCGCGTAGGCTCTGACGATGGAAGCCATGGAGACTAAGCGTGAAGGAGAAGTATTCGCAGAAACCCTAGACATGGTGACAGAATCAGAAGTGGTGGCAGTGATTGTGATTGCAGTGAGTGAAGAATTCGTTGGTGGCGGGGTAATCAGGCCTTTTTACGCATCAAGGCTGTTTTTTTTTAATTACCATTTCGGGTAATTTTTAAATTAATTATTAAAAAGATAAGTAGTAATAAATGTTATTATTTTTTAAATTTTATTTTTTAAATTTTTTAAATTAAATTGTAAAAAAATTTACTGACTCGTCAAAATTTTATTTTTCACAATTTAATTAGTCTAAAATATATTCAAACGTCAAAATCGTAAATATATTTACGACTTTTTAATTTCTTTTTCAAAAAAATTATTACTGATGATTTTTTACATATATATTTACTATTGAAAATAGTAAAATTTACAACTTCCATAGTTTTAAATTTTTTTTAGATTAAGTTTTTTTATGATTAAGTTTTTTAATTATTTTCAGTTTTCAGTTTTTTTCTTCCGTACATTTCTTTTAATTCTTAAGTTTAGTATATTTATTAAATAAATTTTTAGTTTTGTTTAATATTTTCATAATTTAGTATATTTAATTTTAATATATTTTTTCATTTAATTATATTTAATTTTAGTATAATAAATATTTGTAATATTTTTTTAGGAATTTTTAATTTGATGAGTTTAATATAAACTTTTGTAATTATGTTTAAAAAATTCAATCATGTTTTATTTTGAACGTAAAAGAAGAAAAACAAAAAAAAATCTTTTTTTATTTAATTAATTGAACCGAATATATGGTTTTAAGAAAACATTGAAATGCACATATAGTTTTAAATATACTAAAACTATGAAAATATTAAACAAAAGTAAAAAATTTATTTAGTAAATAATTAAATTAAAAATTTAAAAAAAAAA
>PYAF01002691.1:1903002-2013348 GCA_007407185.1 Glycine tomentella | reverse complement strand
AATTTACCTTGTCCATAGATCTTTAATCACACACCTTAATCGTCACCTCTTATTAATCTTGTCATTACAACTTATATCATTCTCTATTAAGAGTTTTACTTGACTTGCTTGGCATAATTAGACTTCTTAACACTTAGCATAATCTTTACATTCTTCATTTAACCCATAGCTCATCACTTTAATTGTGAGGGTCATTATATGAACTAATTATTAAAAAAAATTATTAGACTATAAATTCACTTTAATCAATAATCTCATCGTAGAAAATTTTTATAGACCATAAGTATGTATAGTAAAGACATTCTTCTTCAACACAAGTGTATATCAACGACTCTATAATAATAGTTCAAACCCACACTAGTAATAAAAACAACATGCTAAGAACACTTTCTACTTTAGAACATATGAGAATGGATTTTGGAGGAAAAAAGGAGAGGATAATTTTTTTAATTAAAATAAATATATTAATAGATATATGCAAAACATTGAATATTATTTATACAACTTATCATTTTAATTTTAATTTTAAAAGATAATATTTATTAGAAATGAAAATAATTTCCCTCCAATCTCAAACTCAATTCCTATACATATCCTTAGATTTTTTTATATTTTAAAAATATTATAACTATTTCATTAAAGCGTAAAGGTAACAAATTATAAACATTTATTGTTTTTCTTTTCACCTAAATAAAACAAGACTTAAATATATTTTTAATCTTTCAATTTGAGATATTTTTTTTTAGTCCCTCAAACAAAATTTACAAATTTTAGTCCTCCAAGTTTTCAAAAATCTAACATTAGTCATTATGTTTAGCTCCATTATAAAGGTTGCCTACGTGGCAAACAATTAAATTTTTGTTTTTAATTTAAATCAATAATACAATTTCTGACGGCTGGAAAATCGTTAGAATATGTGACAAAAGAAACAAATGATTGGTGCAAGGTAACATACCATCTCCACCAAAAGAAGTAGATCTTAGATTCAACGGAAGCATAGATTCCCCATATTCAATCCCACATCCCCAAATCCTCACCCTCCTCAACACAAACCCAAAACAAAATAACACACTTCCACTCTCACGGTCCCTCATTCCAACCACCATCAAAAATCGGTTCATTCCAAACCCTCAACCCTTCACATCTCGTAACAAGTACCCACCCTACCCCACACTCTAAACCTCTTTGAAACCCTTGTCAAGACCTACCAAAAATTTAGTTCTACTCCCTTCATCTTCAATTTGTTGATCAAGGCATGTTTAGAGCATTTCGCAACGTTGATGGTGGTATTGGTGTTGTCGTGGTTAAGGTTGGCAAGGTTCGGGTACAGCTCTAATGCACTAGCGGTGTGTAACCCCTCCGCAACAATGATGGGTTCCTTGAAGAAGAGAGCGAACAAAGGAAGGGTGAGTAGAAATGTTGTAGAGGCTTCATCCCCCACCCTTACCCCTTCCTCATTCCCCCACACGGAACTTTGAATACTCTGTTTAATTTTTTGTTATGGTGTTTATGTTTATTTTCTTCTTGTTTGATTGTGTGACTAAGAAAATTGATTTTGTTAGGAAGGTGAGGATTTGGGGTTGTGGGATTGAATATGGGAGGTCTATGCTTTCATTGAATATGAGATATGTTTCCTTCGATTGAGATGGTGTGTGACGTTGCACGATTTATCTCTTTTTTTATACATAATCTATGAGGTTTTACTTGTCATAAATTATAATATTTGATTTAAACAAAATCAAAATTTTCACCGTCTATCACTTATCCAGCTTTTGTAGTGAGTTAACACAGAAAGACTAAAATCATTTTTTCGAAAAATTGAAGGATTAAAATTTATAGATTTTTTTAGGAATTAAAAAAATAATTATTCTAAATTAAAAGATTAAAAATATATTTAAATCATAAAACAACAAATATAGTTAACAAAGTCAATAAGTTGCACTGAAAGAAGTTGGTGTTACAAAGAAATAGCATAATATGTTGTATCTCATCGCAAATAAAAACATGTTTCATAAGGTTGTTTAACCAGACGTTCTACGAATTAATTACAATAATCTTTTGAAAGGTCACGTAATTTTATGCTCATAAGGCAAACCTCTCAATTCTCAAATTTGGTTAAAGAATCTAGCTTAATGAATTGATTGACATGAATAAATATCCTAATCATAATACTAAACAAATTTATGCATAGAACAACCAAATTCCCATATATAATATATTTATAATATAATATAAACACGTTTCATTCTCAAAATCTCTTATATAAGGGGTATGTGCCTCCAATCTCTTGTTGACATGGTGGCAATCTTGTGTATCTGGCTCTAAACCAATTACACAATTGAATAGTTTCACCTTGAGTTCAAGCCATGCAACATTATGTCTTGAAAAGTTCCTTTCCTTCATGGAGAAACCAAATTGAAACTACTCAAATTCATAATATGATAGTGGCATCTGGTAAACATTCAACTGTTTCGAATCTGTCATAGATATAAGGACCCGTTCTCATACATATATATATATATAGAGAGAGAGAGAGAGATAGAGATAAAGAAAGATACAAAATTTCATCTTAATTCAAAATTAGGGTAATTGATTAAAATGGGTGATTTTTACAAACTTAATACCACATTATGTTTGTCCAAAAAAGTATTTACCAGAGTGAGTGATTTGTAACACCCCGTATGCATCCGGTGTATTAACAATTATTTTATCAGATAAGCGCAGTAATTACTTTAATTAAAAAGCCGCGGAAGCAATTACATTTTTAAACCATATTTCCTAATTCATTATGTACGGTATATCATCCTTAAAACGGAAATGCCATAAACAACACTAGCCCCTCAGATCCAGATAACATAAAAGCAGATAACCAAGTAACTCAACAGATACAGCAGGAGAAACATAATTACATAACTAAAACTGGTTATGTACGAATATACATCATCAGAATCACACCTGTCGTTATACAAAAGAATAGGCATACATCGCCCTGATCGCACAAATCACTTCCTCACATGAGGCATACAAAATATACAATCCATGTACAAACATAACATAACCACCATATATGCACACACACATATATCTTCCCTCTACAGGGGTACAAGGTATGTCAACATAAACAAAATGAGCCTCCCAGCTCGCAAAATGCTGCAACAGCTGTCCCTACTAGGGCCTTCTGCCCTGTGAACTGTCATCTCTGCCAGAAGAGTCTCCCGCAAAACATAATCCCCACACGGGGTGAGATACACATCTCAGTAAGCTCAGGGTTCTTTGAGGCTTCTCCTTCTCCCTGGCTCACTTCCATGACATACGTCATCAAAGGCATCACAATCAATGGCCTCCCGGCCCTCATAACAATACATAGTCAATCATCTAGCTCTAATGTATATCTGTGGAACTACGCCGCCAAAGATGCATCATCATCAGCATCAGGACTCTCAGTCCTCAGTGTGAGACCGGAACTCACACCCGTACCATCCCATCGGGAGCTACCCCTTATGCATGGATGCACGTATATGGCACCTCCGAGAATAGGCTTCAACCGCGACGGGACCACCTATCTCTTGGTCTTAAGGGATCATCATCACCCTTTACGTGAGCAAACCAAACTAGGAGGTGCGCTCTTCTCCTAGGGAGGTCCATATCTATCTAACTGGCCAGAAGATCTATTCAACAGGTAACCATACATACAAAGCATAAAGGCATACATATATATCATTATGAGAAAGCAACAATCAATTCAATGCATGCATCATGAATGCAATCATCCTCCCTCGGAGTATGGTGGAACACAGCAGTGGGAAACACTCCCAAGAAACCAAGAACTTACTTGGCAAAGCCGTGCTCTGAAGTTCAATCCCTGAACGGTGGTCTGCGCCACTGACACCCTCATTGTCACGCCCTATACAAGGCATATAAGCTCAATCAATCATTAATTCAACCATACAAAGCACCTAACAACGGTTCTCAACAGTTACAATGAAAGGAAGCATCATTCCTTTCCATATAAACCTCTAAGTCCTCTATCTTAAGGTTATAGAATTAACCAATCCAAAGCTATACAAGCCCAAAGTTCAACAACGAACAATATGGCTAGACGGCTTCTTCAACACAAAAACACCGTTTATATAGCTTCCGGAGCACATATAGCTCCAGCAACAAAGCTCATGCATGTTCAACAATCACCAAATAAACCAACATACTAGTTACAAATGTCTTTCTCAGAGCCAAAAATCAAAGTTCATGAAACTAACATTTGAAAGCTAATCCTTCATCACAACAACATTTGAAACATACTTTTCTAAAGGACCCAAGCCTAATTCCAGCTCTAGCTCAAAAGGGTCACTATTCATCCCAAAGACAAATTCACAAATCAAACGGTAAAACTCGAGTTTCTTACCTCTAAGACGACAAGGAAGACTAGTGGACCGCTTCCCCAAGCTTGGGTGTTCAAGAATCGCTTCCTTTCCTCGCCGAGCTCGAGTTTTGGAAAGCTCCTTAAAGATTTCGATCTCTCCGTTTGATGATTTTTAGGGAAATGTGATGAAGGATTCTAGCTCATAGGGGATTCCCTACAAGTTCCATGTTGGGAGGGAAGTGTTTAGGTCAAAGATTGAAGACTTATGAAGCTCCAAAGCTCATCAATGGCTGCCAAGGGTCAGAGGAAGAAGAAGAAATGATTTTTCCCTTCAAAAACGCGAAAATGACCCTTTTATACATGGTCTGCCCAAGCTCCCGCGCTGATAGCACCATTCTGGCGCTATTAGCACCAAGTTCATGTGACAACAGGCCTTCTGGGCACTTATGGCGCTAATCGCGCCATTTTCCCGCATCTATGGCGTTATTCGCGCCATTCCGGCGCTACTAGCACTGGATTGCCTCACAAAATGGCCTCTGGAGTGTCTCCCATGCTAATCGTGCCAGTTATTCGAGAGAATTAGCCTCCTGGTGCATTCTGGCGCTACTGACGCCATTTCTGGCGCTAATCGCGCCACTCTGTGGCATCTCCCACGCTAACGGCGCCAATTCCCATGCCAACAGCGCCACTCTCTGGCCGTCGCTAAATCCGTCGCAAAATCCATCACTAACGCTTTTTGTGACGGAAAATAGTAAATTTATTTATTTTTATTTTCATGGTTATTATATGATTCAAGTCACGTTAGATACTAGTGACACCAATCAACAAGCTGCCACCTGGATGGTTTCACCAGTCCAGGTGACATACTAACTTGGTGGCACCACCCTGGGTGGCTTTACCAAGTGGCGCTAGACTAGGTAGCTTCACCCAGTTCCTTATGATCGTTGACTTGGTGGCGCCAAACTAGGTGGCTTCACCTAATCATCAAACATGTTTTTTTAGGGAATTAGGGTTAGGTTTTAATAATTTTAATAATTGATTTGAGTGATTTTATGCTAAGATTAGGTTTTAGGATTTAGGGTTTAGGTTTTAATCATTTAAATTTTATATTAAATTGTTTTTATTTGGTCATGTGTTTTCATTCACTCAGTTTTGAATGTTGTTTTTACTCTTATAAATTGTTGGTCTTTAGGCTTTAGAGATATTGTTTAGGGTTTAATAATTTAAATTTTATATTAAATTGTATTTATTTGGTCATGTGTTTTTATTCACCCATTTTGAATGATGTTTTTATTTTTATAAAGCGTTGGTCTTTATTGATTAGAGATATTGTTTAGTATTTAAGGTTAATGGTTTTATTTGGTCATGTGTTTCCTAGTTAATGATACTTTTTTCAATTAAATAGCAAAAAATTATATTATCGTTAGAAAATTGGATTAAATTGAAATGCATTATTATTATAATAATAATTTGGATGAAATAACATTTATGGCAAACTGATGTCAATTTTGTGGACAATTAGTTTTGTTGTGCCCTTAATGCCTGCATTGCTTACAAGTTTGTGTACATTGAGATTTGGACCAATCCATTTCATTCCTAATGCTTGTAGACTTTAGTCGACCCTTGAGACATAATTTGGACTCATCATAAATAATAATAGGATCAATCATTTTAGGTATGGTTTCTTCACAGCGAAGGGGATTCCAGTTTCTAGAATATGCTTGAATGATGCTCTCAATTTTGTAAACCTTATCTACATATTGGTGAGTTGATGTTAACATGGACACACACTGCAATGACAAGGGAGAAAGGATATCGGTAGGCTTAAAAAGCTTTGCACCCGCAGTAATATGTGTTTAAGATAACAAACCATGTTTTTCCTCGCCTTTGTGTTGCATGATTAAATGACTCTTCAGGGTCAAATTTTGTTCGGTCAATATCATATCTTTTAATGTGAAAATTACAAGCTTCGGTGTGATTTGAAGGGCATCTATCAATCTCTTAAGGTAGTGTCATCTGGCACGGTATTTCGCTTTAGCTTGTGCATCTCTCCTCACAAAATAATTGATCAGTCTATCGTGTGTAACCTTAACTAGAGTAGTCGGGCACCTTTAAAAGTTTGATTTTCTGCCTTTAACAAATTAGTTGTCATATGGGCATATCTCCATTTTTCTATAACTATAATATTTCTAGAAATTGATTTGTACAATTATAAAATGACAACAATAATTTTTGTTACATTTTTGTCTGCAACTATAATTTTTATACAAATTGATTTCTATAACTATAATTTTTATACAAATTGATTTCTACAACTATAAATTTTATACAAATTGATTTCTCCAACTATAAAATGACTACAATAATTTTCTATTAGATTTTTACTACAACTATAATTTTTTCTACAAATTGATTTCTACAACTATAAAATGACTACAATAATTTTCTATTACATTTTTTTCTACAATTATAGTTTTTCTACAACTTTAAAATGACAACAATAATTTTTTATTAGATTTTTTTTACAACTATAATATTTTTACAAATTGATTTCTACAAATAAAATTTATTCCTACAAAGTAACAAATAGCATGCACTTTTTTCCTATAATTTTTCCTAAATAAATTAATCACCTATGAACTAAATAATAATAAATAAAAAACATTGCTTATTTTGTTCTATAAAGACCGAAAAATTAAACAAGCGAAAAAAATAAATAACTGAAACATTAAAAATATATAAACAAAATATTACATAACAGAACTTACAAGATCAAAAAAGCTTCAAGAACACACTTAAACACAGCACCAACAATACTCAAACAATAACACCACTAGCAACAGTCTCTACAACACCAAAATAACACTTACACAACAACAAATAAGGTTCAAGTACACTTCAACTCACTCAACAACACAATGAAACTTACAAAAAAAAAGTCTCTGCAATTCAACAAAAGTTACAATGCAAGAATGTTAAGCTTGTGTTTCATTTTATAACCAAAGCAAAGAGCCAAATGGCGTTTTACCTAGTAGCAAGGACCAGGTTGCGCCTCCAAGAAGAGCCAACCAGGTTGGCGCCACCAAGAGGTGTCACCTGCACCCCCTATCATCTCTCACATTTCCAAAAAGTGTTAATTGCTCAACAATCATGCATGGAAGATTGCGCTGACTAGGTGAAGCCATTCATGATGTCGCTACCAAGTCAATAAGTCACCTGAATTGGTGACAGGCGCCACCCAGGTGACAACTTGTTGACTGGCGCAAGGAAGGTTGTTAGGTCATGCGGATTCCTAGCCGGTCAAGTCCTTCCTTATCAGCATTAAGGGAGTTCTCAGATGTCGATCTTCCTCCTAACTTAGGACTTTGAACGCACGTGACTTTCCTACTGAGAACAAAGTTGCTGGGTTAATTCTGCCACCAATATCCAATGTGACTTGAATCACCCACTCTAGTAAATACTTTGTGGACCAACCCAATATGGTGTTAAGTTTCGAAAAATCACTCATTTTGGTCAATTACCCTATTAATTGCTACCGCATTTATACATATTAAAATTGACGTAATATAAACTTTTCCAAATATACTAAAATATGGATAGTTTGATTACCTTCTTACTATTGTTCAATTTTGACAAAATTTCACACAACAATTTTGGTAATATGTAGATATAATTCAATGGTTGGATCGATAAAAATCACATTCTATATCAAGTTATAAAATGGTGTAATAGTTGCTTAAGTTACACTGGTATAATTTGATCTCTCCTCATATATATATATATGTGTGTGTGTGTGTGTGTGTGTGTGTGTCAAAATCCCAATTATTTCCATAATATTGTTAAAAATGTTTTTTTTTTCATTCCAAGTGTTTGTAAAAATTACCAAAAGAGTTTTTTATCATTTACTTTGCTTAATCTTTGTTTAAATTATAATCCTATCACTTATATTTCAGTTTTCCAAATCAAATATAATTTTTGATAGCTCAGATAATAATATTTGTGATTTTATCTAAGTATTTGCAAGTACTTTGGGATACATTCTATAGCCACTTGTATGATCTGGTAGCTTGCTAAACATGTAAAACTTGTCTCTTTTTGCATGTCTTATGATGATGTTGGTAAATCCAAAGTCCACAAAGTGACATGTATTCCCTCTTATCTCCTTTGTGCCTCCTTATTTTAGCAATGCATCGCCTCTTATGTCGTTTGTGCTTCTTTTGCTCTCCGCCTTTGCCCCCATGACATAACTCGTTCATGGTGGCCATGATTTGCTACAATGTCACGGGATCAATTTCATGATTCTTTAGATGTATTTTGTGACAGTTTCATGGTCATTCGTATTGTCGTACAAGGCTAAATAAAGGGCACATGGAAAAGTTTCATTGTGACCCCACAATGTGTGCCAATATGTTCTAGTATAAGTTTCCTTTGTTAAGGTTAGAAGTTGCCTACCCATAGCACTCTAGCATTTGTCTAACTTATCCTTTGTGGATCAAGCCTAGTTAGGTTTTATGCTTGTTGTCATGATCAAGTCATTTTCCAAGGTAGTTTCTCCTTATTGTGGATTAGTTGTCTTCCGTTATCTTCAAGACAACCATCAAGGTAGTTAGAACAATGTGTAATTGGTGAATGTTGGGGCAATTTCCCCACTAACTTTTTACTTTTTCTTAATAAAATGTATACATATAATTATAAATTACCGTCATAGTTTGAAATACAATATAAAAAATCAATTCATAATAAGTCTCCTTTTTATTTTTTCTTAATAAAATGTATACATATAATTATAAATTACCGTCATAGTTTGAAATACAATATAAAAAATCAATTCATAAAAAGTCTTGCTCCCAGTGGCAAATCTATTCCTAAGTGAGGGTGTGCACATACACCCCCTCACTTTAAAAAATTACATATAATTATCTAATATTTTTATATTTTGCTCCCTAATTTTATATATTTGAATCCATTACTCTCATGTTTTTATATTTTCATATTTTATACTCTTTAATTTTATATATTTGAATCCACTATTCTCAATTTTTTTATTTAAATATTTAATTTAAAAATTAATTTTGTCTTTTCTTCACTACTTTTTACTCTTATACATTTCTTTCTTTTATTTTTTCAGTCTGTTACTGCTTTCTTCTCCTATACGTTTTCTACTTTCCATTTTATCTTTTCAGACTTCGTTAATCGTTACCCTTTCTCAGTATCTCTGTTTCATCACAAATTCTCAATAACCTCATCTCACCGATGACTTATCCCTCTGTTGAAACAAGTTCTCCGTAGCAGTCTACGCCTATTTTTCACAACATCTTGCTCTGCTTTTGGGTCCAGCACTACCTGTAAGTCCTTTAATATTTTTTATTTATATTTTATTTTGTTTTTGGGGATAACAGGGGCGGTGGGAGGCATCACCACATTGACACAATTTGTTTGTTGTGTTGGAGGGGCATTAACGTTTTGGTTTGGGGGGATTAACGTTTTGGTGGTGGGAGGGGGGGGGGCAATAACGTTTTGGTGGGGGTGGGGGGTGGAGGGATTAACATGCGTGAAAAGAGAAAAAGGGGTGGGGAATCATGTGGAACAAAAGCAAGCCACGCTCTAGGCGTTTCGAGAGGGGAGACACATTAAGGTGAATGAAAAGGGGGGTTCCATTTTTTTTTGCTATTATAAATATTTCAAATTACAAATTGTTAATCTTACTATTATTATTCTTTTTATATTTTATTCTCCCTGATCATGATTTTTTTTTTAAAATCTTGAATAGATCATGGAAAGATTTTTGAAGAGAAAATTGCTATCAAATGAGCAACATCCTTCATCGGAATCTTGTGAATCAAGTCTTTGGCAACAACAAATTGAAATTAATATAGATGACTTGCCATCAGATCCAGGAAAGCGAATTAAAATTTCAGCTTATCATCCTAATGATCGAGATAAGATACGAATGACATATTTACAAATAAGACTGTGTCAACCTACTCAACATAATTTTCCTCAAAGAAAAATTAGAAATTCTTTAAGAATATTTTGTCCCTCTTGGTTTAATGAATTCGACAACTGGTTAGAGTATAATATGGAAAAAGATGTTGCATTTTGTTTATGTTGTTATCTTTTTAGGCCTGATTTTGGGAAGCAATCGGGTGATGATACATTTGTGATAGAGGGTTTTACCAATTGGAACAAGAAAAAGAGACTCTCATCTCATGTTGGAGGTCTTAATAGTGCTCATAACATTGCTTGGAAGAAGTGTCAAGATTTGATGAATCAAAATCAACATATTGAAGTTGTAATATCAAAGCAATCTGAACAAGTTTGTGAATTATATCGAAGGCGTTTAACATCATCAATTGATTGCATTCGTTTTCTATTAAAGCAAGGATTGACATTTCGTGGTCACGATGAATCAATAAATTCTGCTAACCAAGGTAATTTTCTTGAACTTCTTAATTTTCTTTCTGATCATAATGAATCAATAAATCATGTTGTGTTAGAAAATGCACCTGAAAATCATTAATTAATTGCTCCACAAATCCAAAAGGATATTGTTAATGTTGTTGCATTGGAAACCACTAATACTATTATTACTGATCTTGGAAATGAATTATTTGCTATTATTGTTGATGAAGCCCATGACATATCAAATAAGGAGCAAATGGTTGTTGCTTTGCGTTATGTTAACAAAAATGGAAGCATTGTTGAGTGCTTTATTGGTATGGTTGATGTCAAAGATACTACAGCTTTATCCTTGAAAATGACAATTAATGAATTGTTTGGTAAATATGGACTTAGTATATCAAGAATTCGTGGACAGGGTTATGATGGTGCTAGCAACATGAAAGGGAAATTTAGTGGTCTCAAAAGTTTGATTTTAAAGGAGAATCCATCTACATTTTATATACATTATTTTGCTCATCAATTACAACTTACGTTAGTTGTTATTGCTAAAAATCACATTCAAGTTGCCTCTCTTTTTAATTTAATGTCCACTTTGTTAAATGTTGTTGGGGGATCTTGCAAATGACATGACATGCTTCGTGAAAAACAAATAGACAAGGTTAGAGAGACATTGGGAAAATGAGAAATTTCTAGTGGTCAAGGTTTGAATCAAGAAACTAGTCTTAAACGACCTGTTGATACTTGTTGGGGTTCACATTATACAACTTTGATCAATTTGATATTTATGTATTATGCTATAATTGATGTTCTTGAAATTATAAAAGATGATGGATTAAGTGCAGATCAAAGAGCTGAAGCCAATGGTCTTCTACATTTATTAGAGGAGTTTGATTTTGCATTTGCATTGCATTTGATGAAAATTGTCTTGGGTATTTCAAATGAATTGTCCCAGACATTGCAAAGGAAAGATCAAGATATCATTAATGCTATGAACTTGGTTAACATCACAAAGCAATGCTTACAAACTATGAGGGATAATGGATGAGACTCTTTATTACAGGAAGTAATTTTATTTTGCAATATGCATGCCATTAACATTCCTAATATGGAAGATATATTTTTTTCTAAGGGAAGATCACGACGTGGAGGTAAAGCTCAAACTATCACTATAGAGCATCACTATAGGTTGAATTATTTTATACTATTGTGGGCATGCAGCTTCAAGAACTTAATGATCGTTTTACTAAGACAAATACTCAATTGCTCCTTTGTATGACTTGTTTGAATCCAACCAATTTGTTATCTACTTTTGATAAGGCAAGACTAATTGAATTTGCAACGTTTTATCCATGTGATTTTTCTTCAACTCATTTAGTGATGCTTGATAGTCAACTTGAGACTTACATCATTGATATGCATAGTAATGTTGAATTTGCATCTTTGAAACGAATCAATGATCTTTCAGAGAAGTTGGTTGAAACTAGAAGACATATTGTTGATCCATTAGTTTATCGTCTTCTGAAGTTAGCATTGATTTTGCCTGTTGCCACAACAATAGTGGAAAAAGCCTTTTCTGTTATGAAAATTGTCAAAAATAGGTTGCGTACTCGAATGGAAGATGCATGGATGAATGATTGCCTAGTGACTTATATTGAGAAAGATGTGTTCAATAACATTGACAATGAGCTGATCATTCAACTATTTCAAAACATGAAATCACGTAGAGATCAATTATAAGTTATGTAATTTATTTGATTATATATATATATATATTAAAATTTTATTATTTTAATGTTTATGTCTTTATCTTCATGTGTATGATAATAATAATTATCAATTTTTATTTTTTTAAATAAATTGTCCCCACTGACCCTGGGTCCGAGATCCGCCACTGCTTGCTCCCACAAATTCATGTATATAAGTATTGCTTTGACAACATAATATTTCTGGGTTTGTCATTGAGAACAATAGTACAAATTTTGAACCATATATAATTGTCTGTTAATGCTCCACCAATGCGGCCTTGGTGAGGGGTAAACCCTTCTGTTGCCAACCGACTAAGAGTCTTCAAGATGCACTTGGTCGGCCAATGAACATGGAGGGTTCATAATATATTGCTTAGAATATTAACATGTTTAGATCAATATTTTAGATTCACAAATAAGACCATAACTATCCCTTTATACATAATTAGTTATCATAGAAATTTCACAATGGTTTCTAACCAATTTCTATATAGATTGGTATTTATTCAAACATAATGTAATATAATATAGATCTTACAACTTTTGGTGTTTTGTCCTTGAATATTAACATACAAAATCTTTATTAAGATAAAACAAAGATAAAATATATTTGAGGTCCTTATAAAATTTAAAAAATATTAATTTCATCCTCATAAAAAATTTCATGTAGATTTGGTCATAGTGAAATAAAACATATTTTTGCTAATTCTTAGTGGTAATTCTATTAAACAATTCTTTGACGTAACTAATAGATTTAATTATTTTTTCCCTCTATCTTTTCAAGCACACTTAAAATACACCATAACCTATTGTTGTTTCATCTCCTCTCTAATCTCATCAAAAAGTGCAAAGAAATCGTTCAAGAAGTGACCAAAAAATCCTATTTTTGGAGAGTGTTAACTGCCAGAAATTATTTAACTCATTTATAATCAAATTACACATATAAATTTATTAGTCACATCTATAATAGAGTTATCACCAAGAACCAATAAAAATATGTTTTATTTTTAAAAAGATCAAATTAATACAATAAAATTTATGAGGATGGAATTAATAATTTTATAGTTTTACTATACTCTAAATATATTTTACCCAAAAATAATTTCTCGTTCCATTTGTTTCATATTAATCTCTATAATATCTAACATTTGGGTATCATAAACATGCCTTGAATTCAAGTACATCTTAGGTCAAAGGGCAATCTTATCAATTTCAGCAGTTGCAGCAGAGCATGAGTGAAATATTAAAATAAAATGCCCTGCTGGTGCTTCACCTGCATGATTAGAGGAGAACAAATAGAACACAGTAACAATTCAAAATTTGAATGAATAGTTTCGTTTAACTCCTAGGTTTCGAACGCAGTTGGCTCTGATCGAGATGCAATTTTGTCTAATTGATCTTGTGTCCTGTCTCATGGTTCAATACAACTCATCGATGAAGTCAATGGTTATGAAGATTTCAATACATCAACGGATTCTTGTTCAATGATCACAACAATATTTGGACTGTCGATGGTTCCAATATTCGTATCCATCTTTTTTGACAGTTAAATAAAAATTTGTCTCAGATTAATGACAGGTAACTTCTAAATTAGGTGATCAACATTAAACAATTGAAGTTACAGTTTTACAATAATGACAAGTGTCCATTGGTGGCTTCTGGGGACTTCTAATCATATGACAATTTTTTTTACTGATCTAATCAAGTGACATTGTGGGCCACTTTTCTTTGTCAATTGGAATTTACTTTGCAATAATAGGTTTCATTCCAAGACACTATATATATATATATATATATATATATATATATATATATATATATATATATATAAAGGACAAAGTATAATTGGTAAAAAAAAATATAAAGGACAAAGTATAAATATATAATAACCAGAAATACCTTGTGTAAAAACAACAACCAGAAATACCTATTATAATTTGTCAATTTTTTATGATCGTTGATGATCACAATATTTAAAATTACACGATCATTGTGGGCGTCACATTCTTTTATGGGCGTTGTACTCGCATTGAATTTTGACACCTGTTTCTTCGTGAATCAATAAAGGACTTGTTAAAATAAATGATTTTATACAGGTTGGCAGGACCACTAATTATCAACACTGTATTCACAAAAGACAAGTGTGAGTTAATGAAGAACTTAAAAGTAGTGACGAAGTTAAGGGTTTGAAAATTTTACGACATTCTTTTTTTTTTAAAATAAATGGGGATTTTAATCCCCAAAAACTATAAGAATAATAGCTAACAGTTGAGATAACAAGACAAAGACATCTAAGCAAAGGAGTGACATAAAGGTATGAAAATCAATTGAGTCTAGTTCCAAGTTAAAAAATAACAGTTTATTTTTATGAGCATAAACATAAATAAATTATTTTCAAAGACAAAATTCATACTTTACTAATTTTACAATAATCTTAAAAACATATTTTACCCATCTTTGAACAAAGATAAATCATGTCTTTTAATTTGAGTAAAATTAATCTATAACTCTTTAAAAAAAAATATAAGAGTTAATCTGAATCATTCAATTTATTTTATTATGATATTAATGATTTTGTAGTCCACCTGTGCGTCAAAAGATATGATAGTTCCTTAATAAAAAATAAATAAATTATAATTTTAGTCCCTAATTTCTTAAATTTATGATTTTAGTCCTTCTCGATTCTAATTATAATATTTGATTCCTTTAATCATATAAATTGATAATTTTGATCCTCCTGATAAATTATTAATAAATAATTTTGATTAATTGAATTATTAAGTTAATTATAAATTAATAAAAATCATTAATTATTGAAAAGCTAAACAAAAAATTATTAATCTTAATTTCCCATAACATTGTGCTCCTTCTTTTATTTCGAAACACCTCTTGTTGCATGCAACTCCATCAACAATAATATCACATTAACGTTAATAGTCTTTTATTTTATTAAGGTTTTAATGATTAATAATTTTTATTTAATTTATAATTAATTTAAATTTTTAATAATCATAATTATTAATTAATAATTTATCAGGAACCAAAATTATAAATTTATAAAATTAGAGACCAAATATTATAATTAAAAATCAATAGAACTAAAATTATGAATTAAAAAAATTATAGAAACATAATAACAATTAAGAGAAAAAAGAGAAGAGGATATGATAGTTCATATTAAATCGATCCATGTGTAGCCATCATATAACGAAATATCTACACGTCCAACTTTCATTTCTGACATTTTTTTTTTATTGCTGAAAAAAAAAACAGCACAAAAGATAATTTGAGCAACGTCGCAGTGAGGAAACTAAAATGTCACGTTTTTTTTTATAAGATAGACACATTAACATATCAAACAAAGACTTCATTAAGAGTTATTATCTCTCTATTTCAATATCAATAACATTTTTAATTCAATGATAAATAAAAAAATAAAAAAGAGAAAAAAAATTATTTATCTTCTTATTTTTTTTTGTGTGGCCCTATAGTTTTTATTATATTTATATACTTTTATATTATTGGTTTATATGGTGTTGCATCAATCAATTTTATAATTTATTGTTTTTTGGGGGCCACCATTCTGCACATAAATAATAATTTCAGAGAAGTGAGGTCGCATTATTCACTAAGGTATAGTGGGTCCTAATTACATACAAGTTACTTTTATTTTATATTATAATTTTTTAACTCTTAGTGTCGTATCTGCTAGTTTATTCTTCTTCTTCTTCTTCTTCTTCTTCTTCTTTTTTTTTTTTTTTTTTTTTTTTTTTTTTTTTTTTTTTTTTTTTTTTTTTTTTTTTTTTTTTTTTTTTTTTTTTTTTTTTTTTTTTTTTTATCTCTCACGTTGTATAGAAATTTAGACTATATTATAAGTTTTATAAGTTTGGTCCCATTAATTTGTTATTTACAATTTTGACTCTTTTTCGGCCAGTATAAAAACATACTTTTGCTAGTTTAACTCTTTTTCTTTTTTTTCCCGACTTTAATATTAAGATTTTAAAAATTTATAATTTTAATCATTGTGTATGCTTGTATTTCTTTTACTTTTTATATTTTAATTATTAAAATATTATTTAATTGTTAAGTAATAACTTTCACCTTATCACAATACTACACATTATTAGTTAACCAAGTCCACCATGAAGTTAAACAATCAACGTTTACAAACTTAAGAATTAGATTAAAATTACAAATTTACTAAAATCTGAAAAAATAAGGACTAAAATGACATATCATGAATTAAAGAGAGATCAAAATTATAATTAAATAAAAAATATATAAAGAAAAAATATACTTTCTTATTACAAAATAGAGTGATGATACATAGACTCCTTTATCATACACATCCATAGAAACATCTCTATATACCAAACACTCTTCATCAATATTATTTCTTTTTAGATCATTTCACGTTACATCATATCACTCACCTGTAATACCTACATTTCTCTCTGATTAGCAGTGGGTGTCCATTAATTTTTTTTCCCTACAAATACTGAATGTACTTGCTTATCTCATCATCACATGTTCCAAGGTCAGCATTCTCAAACAGGAAGCATGGTGTGGAACTAGAAGACTCACCCAAGTTGATCTCAGAGACACTGAAGTCACCACCACCACCACCACTTGCAGCACAATTTCTGAAGGAAACATAGTTAGATGAAACACATTGCCAGTTATCTTCATTATCTTCTGAAAAGCATGAGGGTGTGGTCACTTGGTTGAACATTAGTGTAGGACTAGAAGGGGAGTCAATTATTTTTGTTATGTGTGGTCCATCCTCAAAAGGGCTTAAAGCATTTAAACAACCTCCAACTTGATCACTGCCAACAAAGCTACTACCATCACTAGTAGCAGTGTCACCTTTTTCACTGCTTTCCATCAGTTTTGAGAACACAGCTTTTGCAGCTTCAAGGCCATGAACTTTATGAGGGAGTGAAGTAGCCATCTTGTTCAGTAACTTAGCAGAAGTTACTGAATGACTTGGTGAGGTCAAATTAGGCACAAGGGGGTCTCTAATATTGTCCTTTTGTGGCCCAATTCCACTTTTGACCACACTTTCACTTTTGCTGTTCCCAGCAACAACAGGCTGCCATGATTTGATTGCTTCAAGGTACCCTGATGCCAGAATTTTACTAGCAACTTTGTTGAGACGATTAGTTGAAGATGAGATTGACTTTGATAAGTTGTGCTGATGAGATTGGTTGGTGTTTGGTTCATGGCAATCAGTTTTCTCTAATGGAACCATGCACATGTCATTGGATTTTGATTCTGTGGAACTACCAGTGCTAATTGGTTTTGGACTTGAGGGATCCACAGCATTCTTTTCAAACTGCTTTTTCAGATATGAGTTCCAATAATTCTTGATTTCGTTATCAGTTCGCTTTGGCAAGTGCTTTGCAATACTTGACCACCTAGCAGGCAAAGAATAATAAAGCAATACAATGTATCAAAAATTTGTCCACCATTTTCACCTAGTAAGAACTTAACACTAATTGGAGAAGAAAATAAGAACAAAAAATAAAATAAACTTCTTCATAAGCTAAAATTAATTTAGGCATAAACTAATTTGTAGAAACTCTCATATTAACTTCCTCGAAAGTTGATTTTTAAATTATGCATAACTTAACTACAGTTTATGGAAAACTTATTTTGTTTGTCCTTCTTATTTCCTTCTTACATGAAAACTTATTCATAAAGCTGCAGAGGTGCATTATAGTATTATCCATTGGAAAGACCAAAATATGATTGATGGGAAACTACAGTGTTATTCTAACAAAAATTTCTGAAATCATAAAAACCAAATTAAATGCAAAATTTCTGCAGGGTACCTAATCAAAAACATTCATAACTATATTCCAGCTACTAGCAGCTAGATCTTTCACCTGTTGCCAAGAACCGCCTGAAGTTTTATAATTGTCTGCTCTTCTTCTTGGCTTAATTTTCCTCTCTTAATGTCAGGCCTGAGGTAGTTAAACCATCTCAGCCTGCAACTCTTGCCACATCTTTGAAGACCTGCACAATACACAAGAACTCAAAAACTTACCCTCATTTTTATTGTAATGGAAAATGTTATTCCCCACTTAATTACTAGTTAATTTAGCCATATCCAATAGCAAAGCTACTCAAAGATGTTATAGCCAAACTAATTTCTAAACAACTCTGTTTCTAAACTATAGCAATCAAAGGAAATGATCCATGATCCTAAACCTCCAATAATAATATAAATAAGTAAATTATTTACCCAAATACATAATCTAAAGCAACAACAATTTTTTGGTTACATCTAAAACAACAACAATCTAGTCTTGACACACCAGTAAAATTATGCCTTGGTGACTTGTTGGCAATGAAATACCTATTTTTTTTTATATCTAAAACAACAACAATAATATAACAATAGTCTTATCCTACTAAGATTCACCAAAAACTAGTCTTATCCTGATCAAATAAAAAACTAATTTTGTCCTACTATGTGAGATCCGCAAATGTATATTCTAGAAAGAGAGAATCAAATTAGACTAATGATGTACTACTTAAATCTGAACCATTCAAGACTAAGATAATATATGAAGGGTTTAATTATAAAAAATAAAAAAAAATTGACCTGCTTTTTGTGGCAAGGTACGCCAGCTTCCTGTCCCATGTTTCTGAATGTAAGCAATGAGTTTCTGATCTTCTTGAACCGTCCATGCCCCTTTCCTCAATTCCTCATGACTACAGCAAGGACTCCTTCCCATTTTACAAAGCCATATTGTTGTGCCTAAGAAGGGTATTATGGCTCTCTATGTTGTTGGGGTTGAGGACTTGCCAAAACAATGGTGAAAAAAAAGAGTGTAGTAATGATACTGTGTGCCTCGGTGAGAAAAAGGGTTTATGATTATTATACTATGTACTGTGTTGGACAGACAGACAAACTGATCAGGGGCATTGAATTGTGGCTCTAGCTGCTGCAAGTGTTCAATTTAAGCCTCTTTGGTACGACCACTTTGAACATTGATGGCACGTGGGGGCGAAAATATGGCTGGACTTATGGAGATACCATAGTTCACTATGTGACAATAATACAAGTATAGTTAAGAAATGGTCCTTATGTTCACCCACGCTTACCTCGCGGTGGATGGGAGTTTGACCATTTAGTCCATGAGAAATTTAGATCATAAACAATTGCAATCATATATCTAATATTATCTTATTATAGAAAACACACATGACACATATATACACATCCTTAAATGTGGACCAAATGTGGTTGTCGACAATAAATTTAAATTGTGATGTATGCAATAGCGATTGGACTAAATATGATCTTGTAATTTTATACCACGTAAATGGGTACGGTTAATTGGTTCCTAGCTTGCTCCATGTATTTGAGGCATAAATAGAATGACACGTCTTAAGTTATCCACATCGCTCAATGAGTTGCGTTGATCTTGGTGATATTACTAATACAGATCAATACTGTTGTTCTGTCATGTAGAGTACGAGCAGACGTACACGAGGAAAGATATTCGATTAATGGTGAAATTTGTGATTTTTTTTTTGTTTATAAATATAATTCTATACATATATTTGAGGAAAATGATAATTTTTTTTCTTCTTTAGACACATTTTATCATTATGGTAAGTTTTTTATCATGAATTTATGTGTTAAATTTTTATGTTTAGCTCGATTTAAAATATATGAGATGGATAAGAATTAAGTAAAAAAAAATGCCAGTCGAAAGGAAAAAAAATATAAAAATGAGAAAGGAATGAGAAAAAAATGTGCAATATAAAATGTTTTAATTGAAATGGTGGTTGAAAATATTGTCTAATTCTGTAAATTTATATTATAGACGTGCATGGACTTACGAGGATAATATAGACTTAAGAAAATATAAAGGTATTACATGTTTCAACACTCATTACAATAATACAAATTAGTATTTATACACAATAATTATTAACTACCTATAACTTCTCAAATAACTTTTAGTAATTAACTTGATGACATTGTCTTCAATCTTCGGTCTTGATGACTTATATTTTTAATCTTCATTATTCTTTTATTATTTTGATGTTTTCCAAATCTTCATCTTTCTATCACCATACAATTAGCTAAAAGACGATATTTTGATACTTAATAAAAAAGTCTATTAAAAAGACTAATTTTCAATATTTTATCGAAAACCATTTTTCCACAATCAAAAATAACAATGTAAAACAATTTTATGTTAATTTATTGCATAAGATATCTAGTACGTGGGATAGACCTCAACTTATTGAGTTGTTGTAATTTTTCTACATCTTTAAGTTTACTATATCCAAAGTAATGCATGTTTGGATTGAATTTAAAAATATTATACACGTGTTGTAAGACAAATTTAATGAATAAAATCAAAAGAAAAACAAAAGCATTTTAATCCTTTAACAAAATTACCTATCTCAAAAGTATTATTTTACTTAAAAAATTAAACATACACCTAATATTTGTTTTGACTCTAGTTCTATGGGTATTATAGTTTTATTCTTAAACCAACTAATATTCTTAAAGGAAAGAGAGACTTATTAGATGCGTCGACGACTTGCTGCTGCTACTTACACCAACTATAAGAGAAATGCTATTTTGGCCGAAACCAATTTGTCGAAATATCCTCCTAGCCATTAAAATTTAGTCATCTGTCAATTTCTTTAAGAGAGTTTAAATTTTTTTAAAGAAAAATATTCCAAATTTACCCACTTTAGTTTATTGTCTTCTGCTCTCTCTCAAGTCTCAACTTTTAGTTTTTTTCTTTTTCTCTTTCTCAAGTCTTTGCTTTTGTCTCCTCTTCTAAAACAACCCTCTTTTGTTGCCTCATATTCTTCCGCTTTGCATTGTGTGTGTGGGGGCTTTTATTTTTTTTATCTTACCGACACACATACTAGTTCAATGTAGTCCAAATAAATGGAAATACAAATAAATTCATAAAAATTGAGTTACATCAAGAATAACGTTTTTAGGAACACAAACATAGCCAAGATCTAACCAGAGTCATTCTCCATGGCCAAGCAAGAAAAATAATGCACGAAACATGTTTTCACAAAGAATTCCAGTAATCTTGGACCTGCTGTCATTGTTGATAGCGAGAATGGGATGAGAAACCTTCGAAGGTTGAATGGCCGTGAAGTCCCTCGTTACCTGCACCTTGTAGCCTTCAACACCGCTACTTCAAACGGAGTTCGCCGGAAAGACAACTAGTTGCCTTAGCCCTAAGTATTTTGACCAAGGGCTGAAGATGATGGGGGGTAACAATTGGAAAGATAGATACATATGAGAGCGGTACTTGTGGGATTTTCTTACATTGACAACTGTCAAATTTCAACTGGACGATGGATGTTCCACAAATTGGTTTCTGCCCTCCCAAGTGAATGAATCTTGGGCTACTTCGATTGTAATAAAAACTATTATTAGCTTTCTTTAATGAAAATGAGTTAATTTTTTGTTTTTATATACAAAGAGTATCTCATTTTAACTAACATTGAGCAAAAAATATATTACAAAGTAACATTTCAACTCACTTTTTAAGTTGGTCATGGCTAGAACATTCCTAATCTAGTATTATTGAGAGATCTCGAAAGGATCTTCTCTTTCTTTATGGTTAGGAATGTATATGATATAAGATTAAATGTGTATTTCTGATGAACATTAATATCTGGCTTAACTCATTCTCAAACTTGATGCATTTCGATTTTTGGTGGCAAGGTGTGTTGAGTCATAAAATGAATAAGGACCCTCAATTATTTTAATTTGATGTAAATAAAGTTTTAAAGTTTATGTCTCATAACATATAAACGAATGTGAAATGAGTTTGCATTGTATATGATAGAACCAGCAATAGTAGATAGACACTAAATTTGTAACATTTATGAACAGTTTAATGCTATGTTCTTTTGAACATTTATGTAAAGAATGTTCATTTATTCTTTATAAGATCTTCAAGAACAAAGAGAAAGAGAAAGAGAAAAGTCAAATGATAAAACTACATATTCTATAAAAAAAACATGCCTAAAAGCAATAGCATGTACTTGAAGGTATAAAAGTTGATTTGTCCTTTAACTTGATATTTGATGTGTTCATCAAGAAAGATAAATAAAGTATTTTATTATATTTATTAACAAAGTTGGTGACAAATAGTTGATGTTGTATTTAATGTTTCAATAGATACCTTCATCAATAGATGATTATAAGACCAAAAAAAAAATTACTTAAAGACAATAATTACTTCCTCAACAAATCTATAAATACATGAAGTTTCTACCTCCCCACAATAACAATTTTGTGGGAGACAAAGATTAAAAAAACATTTTTGATAAATAGTATTTCTTAAGAATAATATTTTTTTAAAATAAATCAAATATGAAAAACAAATATTCTCAGTTTCATACTCTCAAAAAACTAAAAATTTTCCTTGACCAAACATCTCTTAATAGAATGTGACAATAATGGTAATGACAATAAGAATGACAATCATGACAATAGAGGTGATGAGAATCATAATAATAGATAAAATATATATTAGTAAGACATGAAGCTGTGGCACAAGATGTATAAAAAGAAAAAAGAAAAACAAAATACAATATAGCAAGAAGTATAAAACCTTGCAACCCTTGTATCCGCCCTCTGACACATACATATCAGGTGGTCATATTCCACCCTCCAAATTATTCACGAGACAAATCCCCACCCAAGGGCCCCCTAAATTTTCACATAACACCCTTATTTTAAATTTTTTTACAAAATACCCTAGCAGCCCCATTGCACCTCAGTCCTTCTGCTCTTCTGCTCTCCTTCCTCTCACCCTCAAGACCACATTTCCGTTTCCGCACTTCCGACTTTCGAGACCACGTTTCTGGCATCATTCTTCACCTCCACCGGGGCTGCAGTGGCGTGTCGAGACCACGGTTTCGTTTCCGCACTTCCCGCGCTTCCGTTTCTGGCATCGTTCTTCACCGGGGCTGCAACAGTGTGACGGTGTCGTTTATGGGCGACTGGGTTGGGCCTCTACACGACTACACCCTCCGGCCTCCACAAGGATTACAAGGTCGCGCACGCGCACCAATCCTTTACTCAACAGGTACACATAAATATGTTGTCAAAATCTTTGTTTCCGCTGCTGGTGATATGGTGAAGTATTGAAATTGAAATCTTCAATGGGTAATGTAGCTTCAAGATTTATGTGGGATAGGGAAAATTTTCTCTTGTCTTTGTAAAGTATTGAAGTGTGTTATGATTAGGATGGAACGGTTTTGAAACTGGAATCTTTAGTGGGTAATTTAGCTTAAATCGTGATTCTAAGGGTGTGATTCTATCATGAAGATTTCCATTCCTTTTCTTTCCTTTTCTATTTCTTTGTTAAAGTTTGTATTGTTTCTTTTGGCTGGACACTGAAGTGCTAGGAAGTAGATTATATGATATCACTTTTTTTCTTCATAATTTAATACATTAATTTGATCTTGGAATCATAATAGAATCTCTCCATTTATCCTAGTCCTTTGTTAATGTTGTCATTATAATTGCATTGTATGTGTCTTATAGACTTGTGATTTTAGCATCCACTCTGCACCCGCTTGTTCATCTAATATGTTGTATTCTATAATAAAACTTAGAAGATAGTTGTGGCCATGGTAAGGGACTATAAAATATAAAACAACTTGTTAGAGAAAAGTACATTATTCATTGGAGCTTGAGTATTTGTTTCTTTAACAGTGTTGGTGAACTTTTCCATTAAAGTTGTTGACAAACTTCAGCGGTCTCTAAAGCTTAAGTTGTTAGATGAAAGCTCATGTTTGATTTTATATTTAACACATTCCCTATCAAAGAGCCCTTCAGACTTGTGGACTGGACAATGCATAAGCCTAGCTACCTTATGCTCAAATTCAACTTTTATTTATAAGAATGACTGAATGAGGGAAGAAAGGATTAAACTCCTAACTACATCATAGAGGCTATGATACTATGTCATGAACTAGTTATCTCAAAATGATTTTATATTAATAAGTTATTTCATACCAGGAATTTTAATCTGTGACATCATTTGTATTATGAGAGATAAATCTAGTGTGTGTGCACAGATGCACGCTAGTTATACATCTAGGTTGGTGGTTGAAATTATGTGAAAGATTTTGTACATATCTATTTTAAGTTTACACGAAATATGTATGATGGTTCTTGCTAGATTAGATTTCCTTGATCTCAGATTCATAATCATAAATGGTCATAAATAGTAAGAAATGCATAAGCTGCTTGTAAATTGACATAAGCATTCTGGCCTAGTTGAAAAGTTTCTGGTGTGAATATCCACTTACCCTATTGCATAATGCACTCTAACATTTTAATGCAGATGAAAGAAACATATTAGTTCATCCATTATCATCCAGCTGGACTGAAGCATTCAATATATATTTTTTCATCACAAATTGTTTTAGTAAATGTTAAACCTTGCATCAACCCCAAAAAAACTCGTTTGGATATGTATTTGAATTTATTGAGTGCCTTCCTTTATTAATTTTTTGGATTTGCCACTGGTTACTACCCCCCTCAAAATAATTCGTCAAGTTCTGACAGTGTATAAAGAATTTGTTAATGTATATATGTTTATTTTTTAGTATAAATATATTAATAAATTATAATTAGACATTATTTTAAGAAGAATGTTAACAACACTTTCTAAAAGAGTATTAGTGACATTTCTCGTGAGGATAATTAACGGAATCGAGAAGACATGGTTTGGGAGAGGCTTTTATTTCCACCGTTAGATCAATAAAAGATCCACTAAATTAAAAAGCATGATTGAATTGAATGCATGCTGAGCGTGTAACATACTGCATGTGTGTGCATACGCTTCTTGGAGAGATGATTTTAAGGAACCTAATTTCTTAAAATAAAAAGTGTGGGCTAATGCCTCTAAAAGAACGTGGACTGCAACATGGATTAAGAAGAGACTTGGGTTCCTATCCACACCTCAAAATTACTATTCACCCCTACTTTTCAGATTCTGTAAAATTGACAGAACTATTCCTGTTGGAAGTTTCCCTACACCCTCACCCCTCCTCCTCCTCTTCCCACCCGCTGTCATCTTCTTATCTTTCTCCTTCTCCATTTCCTTCACACCCCATCTCCTACTTCACTTCCTTGACCCTTCTTCTACTCCCACTATCTTATTTTTTCGTCTTCTTAGCCTCTATGAGAAGTACATTTTTTCTGGGTGTTTGTTCAACATAAAATTGATTTTGTTGGTGTGTCAATGAAATCACATTTTCGTTGTATATTTGATAAAGATGCACAATGAAAATGTGATTCTATGGTGTATGTCACTGAGATATATAATGAAATTAGATTTTTTTTGGGTGTATGATAAAATTGCATAATAGAAACACATTTTTGTTGTGTATCTTGTAACGCCCATTCGTTACAATAACAACCAATTATAAAATATACCAAAAAGAATATGAAATTCCAAAATTATAGTAGTCTGAAAATACCTCATGTATAATAAAATAAGTCAAAAAAACAAGTCTTTACAAAAAGAAAACATTATCATCAAAACATGAACATCTAAAGTAAATGAATACTAAAAATATAACGAAAATCATCTAGCGTCTTATTCTGAAGTACTAACCAAGCGAAAATAAACATAATTAAGAAAATTATGTCTTCAAGTCTCCTCAATTTTCACAACTTCTTTCTCGTGCTTTGAAAACAACACTTATGATGAGATGATAACTCCAATGGATAAAACAACTAAAAAGAGTTTATAAATAGTATTGTTCTCACATGATGCGATAATCTAGAAAATCAACAATGGTATCTGAAGTGAATTTAAAATAAGATTATATATATATACACACACACACACACTCCAATAAAAATCACATTAAAACAATTACAATTTATGACATTTTGAAAAAAAATATTTAAATAAAATGGCAACACTTGAATACATCAAAATAAATATAACAAACATAACTGAGTGATTCTCATAATCACAAGACTCAATTCTTTGATTTCGAGAACTAGTGTAGATCTCAAATTTTTCAAAGGATATAAGAACTTATATTTCAAAGGATCTCATAATTGTCTTCCACATCATAAATAAAAGTATCCATAATATTTTCCTCATCCCAGCTAAAGATATTTATAATAAATCTCATCGTTGTCCCAAATAGATGTCTCATTATTTTTTCAAAAGAGAATATACATCATCACTCCTTCCCAAAAAAGATAATAACCAACACACATAATTACAAAATATTATCCCTAAGCCTTATAATATTGTTGACATCAATTAATAACACACCTTAGCAATGCATCACACTTGTTTATAATTAAACATATAAATATACATAGACAGGTGCACATGCACCTCCTCACTTTAAAAAATTACATATAATTATCTAATATTTTTATATTTCGCTCTCCTAATTTTATATATTTAAACTCACTACTTTCATATTTTTATATTTTCATATTTTATACTCTTTAATTTTATATATTTGAATCTATTATTCTCAATTGTTCCCATTGACCCAGATCCTAAATCCACCACATAGATGATTAGTTAAATGCAAGACACAGACCCATTGAAACACAATTCGGAAAGCAAGTTCAAGGTATCCCTATACATTTATATATATACATAGTAGCTTATACATATTCCATTCAAATGCCATAAATTTATTTAACCAGTCACCCAATTAAAGTAATATAAACCAATGCACCGAGATATATACATATATATATATATATATATATATATATATATATATATATGTGTGTGTGTAACAACTTAGGAAACGACCTTCGCTGCGTGCAATTACAATTAAAATTCTTATAGACAATCTCAAAAGGAATTGAGGCCACTACATATAAAATCAAGAAACTCAACAGTCAACACCATATTTTCCTCCCAGGTTATGAACTCGTGAACAAGAAAAAACAATTAGCACCGTCCCACAAATTGCGATTATACCGTCAATTAGAAATCACCGCAGCAGACCTTGTATAATTAAAACAACTTTGACGTTGGAGTTATGCCTAACGAATTCTCGAGGAAGTTTATTGAAATACTCGCATTTATATCAAGAATACAAACACATTTTTAAGAGTCATATCATTGAAGTTTTTCAAGTTTTGAAAATGATTATTTTATTCACCTTTTGAATAAGAAATTTATGCTTTTAGTTATTCTTCTTCTTTATAATTGTGTCGAAAAAATTTATTCTCTTTTTTTTTTCTTAGTCCTTGATCAATCCACTAATACTAAAAGAAATCGTTTATACTTATATAAAGAATGAATTATCTATCCTTATATAAGAATTATACTTAATTTAAAATTTGTTTAATCGATCTTTCTTTATCTATTACTTTTATTAACTTTAATTATAACTATCTTTAACCAATCTAATATATTATTATACTAACATCTTTCAAAATAAAAATAATAATATAATATATTAAAACAATTTCATCTATTTTTTTCTTTACTAAAAAATATATTTGGATATCCTTATCTAAATAACTATTGGATTATTTTTGGAATGTTATATATCTTACTGAAATACACCATGAAAACACATTTTGGTTATGCAATTTTTATTAGAACCCAACAAAAATACATTTTTGTTATATTAATTATGGGATGCAAAAGGTACAAAACAAAAACACATTTAAGTTTTACTAACGAAGGGGTGCAAAAAGTATGAAAAAAAAATATGATTCCATTAAACAATTTGTACAACGGAACATATTTCCGTCAAAAAGAGTATTTTCGTTCAAGGGGTGAAAATAGAAAAATATGGAGCTGAGAATAGCAACTACTTGGATTCAACATGTTTGCAAAAAGTTGTAAAAAAGACAGAGTAGGGGTTCATTTCCGTTCCAAAAAAGTAAGTAGTTATGAATATTGTTAAGCGTATTTGCAGTCAAATTTATCAATGTACTTTAGTTAGCAAAGAAAAGGTTAGGTTTAAAAACTCACAAACTAAAATACGGGGAAGAAAAATATGGTTAAACTGGCTGAAATTAATTACATTCTTTGAAAGGTTAAACTCGCATAATTTACTAAGAAACTACTTTAAAGTAAAATAATACATAATCGTGGGAAAATAATTGTTTTAACAAATTATACCTCATATTAATGCAATAAATCCAAATCTACTTTGGATCAAATGAAATCACGCATGCAGATAAAATCGTGCATTAGGCTTAGCTTACCGTAGCATATCAAAACTTTTGAGGCGATAATCTTATTGATGGCGATGGATCCAATTCTCTTTACAATTGACCATAGTGTCCTAGTGGAAGAAAATCAAAATGTTCGGCACTAATTTTGGAGGATTACGGACAATTCACAATTCTAACCATATCAAGTTGTTAGCATCAAGGGTTTGTCTAAATGGGTTTGGAAGTTTGAGAACAGTAATCACAATGAAAAGATTTCACTAATCATGTAGCATTCCCTTCCCCAAGGAAAATTCCAGCAGATGCTGTTCAATTCGAGCCCCATTTGGATTTAAACGGGGCCTATATGATGTTTTCTAAATGAAGGTACCATCACACTATGTGTGGTGAGAACACCGTCAATTTACTGGAGAGATCTCTTTGTCTCGTTTCATGTAATTAAGATGTTTAATTGTACATTTGTTCACCTTATAATTTGTGATTAGTGATTTTGGTTTCTCACTTTTGATTTTGCCAGTTCAGTCCCCTCATTTTTACAATATTAAAGTGATCATTCAATAATTAATGGTGCATTCAACTTGGACTAACAACAGACTTGTTATAGTGAAAGGATTAATTTCTCACGTGGTGAACTAAAGTTTGAATATTTGCTAAATTATGTGTTTATATTTAGTCTTTGATCATATTTCAAACATAATTACTTACAAAAAAAATATCTATAGGATGTTGGGTGTCGAACAATTACACAATAATCGAGAAGAGAGAAAAGAAAAGAAGAAAACAACATAGAGAGTTTACCTTGATTCACCCAATATGGACTACGTCCAGCTTTTCACTATATTCCCTCACACACTCGTACAATGCACTCAGATTACAAGGAAATATATAGGCTTAGAAATCCTAAGCACCGTAGTTATTCATGGGTCCAAGTGTTGAATATAGGAGGAACTGGAATAAGATCATGTCAAAGATGAATCTTGTTGAAGGAAGATTTTAGCTTTTCACATGTCAAGGCATTTATAATGGGTTAAGTGTAGGAGAGGCTAATTTTATGATCCTTTCATTGCATGAACATGATCATTAACATGCATATATGATTTTACTAAAACATTAAAGTTGTTCATGTTTTATAAAGAAGTTAATTTTTCATGGTTAAATTTTTGTTAAAACAAAATATCATTGCTTTAGTCGATTACACAAGGATAAAATCGATTATCAGCTTCTGTTTGATTATGGAAAAATCATGAAGAACACTTTAATTGATTACTAGCTACTCATAATCGGTTACATAACACAAAATGTAAATCATTATTATCTGTCTACTGTAATAAATTACACAAGTTCATTTTTAAATATGCATGACTGCTTTAATCGATTACCACAATCAGTTCTCGATTACCTATGCTTATTCTGAATTTGTACATGTCTGCCTTAATCGATTACCACAATCAGTAATCGATTACATTAGCTTATTTTAAAACAAAAACATGTCTGATTTAATCAATTACAACTTGTTTTAATCGATTACTTTGTTCATTATAAATTCTAGATTGAGCAAAAAACATTTTAATCGATTATATGGAATATTAATCGATTACATATAACAATTTAATCGATTATAAATGCGCTTTAATCGATTACAGTCTGTTACAAAAGTTGGTTATAAATAGAAAGTGAGTTTGTCTGAAAGATACAACTCTTGACTTCGAAATTTCAAAGCATTCACAAGCCTTCTCAAAGTTAGAAAGGATTTTATGAGCTAGATAATTCTTGTCCACCTTTTAAATCTTCATGGTGTATTGAAAGATTTCTTGGACAAAGTTTTCAAAGAAGTTTTTGGAGAGAAAGGTCTGAAATTGAATTTTGCATTTCAACTTTGATTGGTAAATCATATTCATTGGATCATCAGGTTGTCTCTCTCTATTAACTCTTGTTGTAAATTCGTTTTTGAATTCTTGGCTGTTTGTAATTTTTGTAAATGGTTCTTTAAGCTTTTTCTAGAGTGGGTTTCTCTAGAGGGAAGGGTAGAGAATGATTCTCTATGTCTTGATCATTAGGAATCTAATAGGGTTTTAAATTTATGTTCTTTATCTAGGTTTGATAAAGAGTGATTGTTGTAAAGCTTGTAAGAATTGAAATTTGATAATAGTGAAACTCTAATCTAGTGTTGATTAGAAGAACTGGATGTAGCTTCTCTTGAGAAGTGAACCAATATAAATTCTTGTGTTATTTTCTATTCCTTAATCTTTTCTTGCTATCTTGATCTGTGGTTCTTGGTGATATCTACATTACTCAACTAGTTCTATTTTAAGCAATTGTTTTCTTGGGTTGAGTGATTTGATTGATTTGAATCATTTTTGTTTTAATTGTGATTAAGATCCTATAACTCTGATTTTCTAAAGTTTTTAAGAAGATCAAGTTTAAACCAATTCACCCCCTCTTGGTTAATGTATGTATTCCTATTGTTTTCAATTGGCATCAAGATCAAGTTCTTGAGTGTTATTCAAGATCACTATCTTTCTTTAAAAATAAAATGAATACCACATAAATTACCTTCAAGGAAGATGCCCCCCTCAATCGTCCTCAATGTTTGAAGGAAAACATTTCAGTTTTTGGAAAAATAGAATGAAAATCTTCATTCAATCAAATGACCCAGGTGCTTGGAATGCAATAGAAAAATGTCCTTTGATTCCTATAAAAATTGTTGGTAATGATATGATTCCCAAAGAGTGGGATGAAATGACAGATCCTGAAAAGAGAGTTGTTCAATATGATTTCAAAGCTAAGAACATGATTATTTCTGCACTTTCTTTTGATGAATGTTTTAAAACTGTTAGGTGCGAAAGTGCAAAGGATATGTGGAAGATGTTGGAAGTAACTCATAAAGGTACAAATGAAGTAAGAAGATCAAGGAAGCATGCATTGATCCATGAGTATGTAATATTCAAGATGAACACTACAGAAAATATATCTCAGATCCAAACAGATTCACTCACATAGTAAACCATCTTCTTGGTCTTAGGAAGATTTTTGATACTGAAGAGTTGAACATCAAAATCTTGAAGTGCCTTACAAGACCATGACAACCAAAGGTGACAACAATCAAAGAATAAAAAGATCTATCCAAGATGTCTATGGCTGCACTTTTTGGAAAGCTTCTTGAGTATGAACTTGAAATGTCACAACTAACACATGCAGAAGATGCAGACAAGAAACAAAAAAGCATAGCTTTGAAAGCTGCATCTTCTAATGTGGACAATGAAGAAGACTCAAGTGAAGAAGATGATGATGACAACATGAATCTAATTGTTAAAAAGTTCAACAAATTCATGAGAAGAAATAAGAGCAGAAAGTTCACAAAGTTCAACAACAACAACAAAAAGAGTGACAACAACAACAACAACACAAACTTCACTTGCTTTGAATGTGGTAAGCCTGACCACATTAAATCTGAATGCTCTATCTTTTTGAAAAAATAACAAGGTGAAAAGAAGACAAAGAAAGAAGGAAAGCCTAAGAAAGCCTATATAGCATGGGAAGACAATGAGTCAACAACTTCTGAATCATCAAGTGAGAATGAAGAAGAAAATGTATGTTTCACTTCCACAAAAAGTGAAGATGAAGAATTCTCAAGTTCTAAAACAAAGGTGTGTCTAAGAGTAAAATTATCATTATGGTATCTTGACAGTGACTGCTCTAGACACATGATCGGTGACATATTAATGCTCATAAATTTGACTCTTAAAGATGGAGGATTTGTCACTTATGAAGACAACAACAAAGGAAAGATAGTTGGTAAAGTAAATATACGAGACAACTTTAAGACCAAGATAAAAAATGTTCTCTATGTGAATGGTTTAAAGCACAATCTTCTAAGTATAAGCCAACTATGTGACAAAAGATTCAAAGTGTCATTCAATGACAATTGTTGTATGATATGTGATGGTCAAACCAGTGAAGTGATTCATATAGGTAAAAGAAAAGGTAATATCTATTTACTCTCTATAAATCATGCATTCATTCACAACACTAATTGCCTAATAAGTAAAGATGATGAATCTTGGCTATGGCATAGAAGGGCAAGTCACATTAACATGCATCATATGAACATGCATCATGTTATTTGTGATGAATCTAATCCCTCTAAAGAGGAAAAGAAGTATGAAAATGATGCAGGTCCTTTAGAAGAGTTCATACAACTTAATGGATCAATGGATATAGGAAAGGAAGAACCAATTACTGAAATAAAACAATCAACACCAGTCCAAGATCCAAAAGATTGGAGAACTACAAGAGATCTCTCTCTAGACAATATAATTGGTGAAGTTACAAAGGGAGTATCTACTAGATCTTCATTGAGAAATCTCTGTTGTAATATGGCTTTTGTTTCACAAATAGAACCTAAGAGCATTGAACAAGTCTTACTTGATGAACATTGGATGCATGCCATGCATGATAAACTGAATCAATTTAAGATAAATGAAGTTTGGGAACTCGTTCCTAGACCTTCTTCTCTCAAACTTATTGGCACCAAATGGATGTTTAGAAACAAGCTTGATGAAAATGGTTTCATAGTCAAAAACAAAACTAGATTGGTTGTAAAAGGTTACAACAAAGAGGAAGGCATAGACTATAAGGAAACCTATGCTCCAGTAGCAAGGTTAGAAGCCATTAGATTGTTGCTTGCATATGCATGTTTAATGGATTTTAAAATGTTTCAAATGGATGTTAAAAGTGCTTTCTTAAATGAATATATTGAGGAGAAAATCCATGTGGATCAACCTCCTGATTTTGCAGATTTCAAATATCCTAACCATGTTTTCAAACTGAAGAAAACTCTTTATGGTTTAAAACAAGCTCCAAGGTCTTGGTATGAGAGATTGCTGCTTGATCAATCTTTCATAAGAGGACATGTTGATAAAACCTTGTTCATCAAAAGGCAAATCAATGATATCTTATTAGTTCAAGTATATGTTGATGATATAATTTTTGGTTCAACTAATGAATCCTTGTGCAAAGAATTTTCTATCTATATGCAGAATGAGTTTGAGATGTCTATGATAGGAGAATTAACATTCTTTCTTAGACCTCCAGTGAAGCAAATGAAGAATGAGCATTTCTAACTCAAACCAAATACTGTATTGAAGTGATCAAGAAGTTTGAAATGGAGAAAAGTAAGGATATTGCAACTCCAATGACAACATCAACCTATCTTGATTCAGATGAAAAAGGGAAGAAGGTTGATGAGTCAAAATACAGAGGAATGATTGGATCCTTACTATATTTGACTACAAGTAGACATGATATCATGTTGAGTGTGTGTTTGTGTGCAAGATATCAAGCAAATCCCAAAGAATCACACCTCACAACAGTCAAAAGAATCATCAAATATCTCAAATCAACACCAAGAGTTGGTCTTTGGTATCCCAAACGTGCATTGCTCAACTTAATTGGATATTCTGACTTTGGCTTTTCAGGGTGCAAATTGGATAAAAAAAAGTACTAGTGGAACTTGCCACCTACTTGGCAGCTCACTAATCTCATGGTAATGCAAAAAGCAATCTTGTGTTGCTCTATCAACTACTGAAGCTGAATACATCTCTGCTGGAAGCTGCTGTGCTCAAAGCCTTTGGTTGAAGCAAAAACTACAAGATTTTGGTGCAGAATTAAAAGAAATTCCCTTGCTATGTGACAACATAAGTGCCATCAACATATCCAAGAATCCAATAATGCACTCAAGGACCAAGCACATTGAGATAAGACATCATTTCCTCAGGGATCACATTCAAAAAGGTAACATCAAAATTGAGTTTATTGATACATATAATCAATTGGCTTATATATTCACTAAACCCTTGGCTAGAGATATATTTTATACTCTTAGAAACATGCTAGGTATCCTTGATGAGTCTAACATTTGCTAGCATGCTTGTTATGTGCTTATCTATATGAAATTGCATCTTGTTTGACTAATCATCACATGAGATTCAAAATTTGAAATGTGCTACATATTCACTATTCATTCTGCAAAATTAATTGTAACAATCGATTAAGCATCGAAATAATCGATTAAACGATCATTAAAAACATTTTAGAAACAAAGTTATGCTTATGTAATCGATCACCTTGTCGAATTAATCGATTACTCACTGTTTAAAATGACTTTAGAAAATTTGGTTGCTCTTGAGTAATCGATTACGACGACGAATTAATCGATTACGCATGTTATACAAGCTTTTTCCAGAATTATTTTTGACTGGAATAATCGATTACAGTTTCGAAATAATCAATTGCATATGAAGCAAAGTTTTTCAGAAATCTAAACTTCTCTGGGTTAATTGATTACAAAATATGGTAATCGATTACGGTTTGTTGTTTTGGTTTATACTCTTACTGACTTAATTGATTCCTCTTTGATTTAATCGATTACACCTTGTGTAGAAACTCTATTTGCTTACGAATTAATCGATTACTAGCTTATGTCATCGATTATCTATGGTGTTACTGCAAAATCTACAAGATTTCTTGAAAATCAAAACTGCCCAACTGACACCAAATTCAAAATTCAAATCTTCTGCAAATCATTTAAGTTTCTAATTACTCAAAATAACTGTTAAAATGTTTAAAATTCAAAATTAAACCTCAAAACTCTATAAATATAGCTTTTTATGAGAGAAATAGTCACACCATTCTCTCTTCTATCTTGGGCAATCTGTGTGTTCTCTCTCTCTCTCTCTCTAAGTCTAAACCTCTATTCAATCTCGTTTTCATTCCTAACCAAATATGTCTACCCCTAAGAGATCAAAATCCACCAAAAGAAAAATTGGTGAATCTTCTAATCCAGCAGTAAATAGATTAGATCAATGGTTTTCTAGTGAGTCTGAAAAAATGACCTATATGCAGTTCAATGCCACAAAACTCATCTGCCCTCCCAAATACCTTGACCTTAATTGGTTTGTTGCTGAGGAATTTCAGTTCCCTGCAATGATTGAAGCCCAGGATCTGAAGAAATTTGTAGAATTAAAGGGTGCATTGTATCCTAAATTAGTAAAGATGTTCTACACCTGTGCTAAAATAAGTATGAATGGCACCATCCTATCTCAAGTAAATTGAGTAGCCATGGAGATCACTCCTGATGTTTAGCATAAGGTGGCTGGAATTTACTATGAAGGTGTAAGGAAATTTAATGAGGAGGCTAAGTGCTACAATAGGATTGATACCTATAGAGGGATGCTTCAAGACCCTCAAATGAGGATGAAGCTAAGGCTTAACACTGACCCTATGACATGTGAGGACAAACTTCTTCACTATATAATCACTTATGTTCTAACTCCTAGATCATCCAATCATGCCCAAGCCATAGATGATGATCTACAGACTGTTTATGGGATGAAGACCTCCACACAGATGAACTGGATCCACATCATTGAGGAAACTATGCTGAAAGCTAAGAGATTGAATCAGTTAACAATTTTCTTATGTTGTTCTGATATCCAGATTCATTGATTTTTTCAAGATTGATGTCTCCAATGAGATTGTTGACAATACAAATAACATCACCAACCTCATCAAAGAAAAACATCTACACAAGCTTGGATTGGTAAAGATACCTCATGGATGACAGATGGTTGGACAACCACTTCCACTTGCAGATGCTGGAGAAGGAGGAGATGAAGCAGAAGAAGTAGAAGATGCCCCTGCTCCACAACATTATTCTCCATTTGAATCTCTCATGATTCAAAAGATGGATGCTTTACTGTCTCTCCACCATGAGCATAGAGCTGAGACTAATTTATCTATGGAAGAGATGAAATCTAGGCTTGAGAATATAGAAGTTAGACTTGTTCTTGATGAGTTTGATAAGCTCATTTAGTTTTCTTATGTTTGCCCTCTTGCTCATGTTATGTTTTAGTTCTATTTTTATTTGAGTATTAATGTTTTCTTGATTAATGTACTGCACTTTCACTTTCAATGAATAATATTTTAGTTTCTATTTGGTATTCTCCTTGCTTATGATATGTATATTGCTACTTTTTTTCTTTGATAAGCCAAATAGGGGGAGAAATAATCTAATAAATAATATGATAAATAGGGGGAGAAATATAATAGGTGTTGTGTTGTGTTTTGTTTTTTTTTTTCTTTTGCTCTGTTTTAACATTGGAAAATTACCTAAGTCAGGGGGAGCAAAATTAAAGAAGGAATTCATCAATGTTTATGCAAGTATACTTGACACTTGGTATACTTGACACTTGTTCTTGGAAATAAGCTGGTTTGATTTCAGGTTATCAAGTATTAAGTTCCTACCATTCATCTCTCAAAGCACTTAAAAGCTAAACAAATGTTCAACTGATATTTGGCATGTTCAAAGCCAAAAAAGGGAAGATTGTTGAATATAGGAGGACTGGAAGAAGATCAAGTCAAAGATGCAGCTTGTTGAAGAAAGATTTTAGTTTTTCACATGCCAAGACATTTGTAATGGGTTAAGTGTATGAGAGGATAATCTTATGATCATTGCATTGAATGAACATGATCATTAACATGCATTCATGATTTTACTAAAACATTAAAGTTGTTCATGTTTTATAAAGAAGTTAATTTCTCATGGTTAAGTTTTTGAAAAAACAAAATATGACTGTTTTAATCAATTACACAAGGATATAATCGATTACCACCTTCTGTTTGATTCTGGAAAAGCCATGAAGAACACTTTAATTGATTACTAGCTACTCATAATCGATTACATAACACAAAATATAAATCATGATTATTTGTCTTAATCAACTACCATTATACTATAATCGATTACACAAGTTCATTTTTAAATATGCATGACTGCCTTAATCGATTACCACAATCAGTACTCGATTACCTAGGCTTATTTTGAATTTGTACATGTCTGCCTTAATCGATTACCACAATCAGTAATCGATTACATTAGCTTATTTCAAAACTAAAACATGTCTGTTTTAATCGATTATAACTCGTTTTAATCAATTACTTTGTTCGTTATAAATTCTAGATTGAGCTAAAAACATTTTAATCTATTATCTGGAATATTAATCGATTACATATGACAATTTAATCGATTATAATGGCGTTTTAATCGATTAGAGTCTGTTACAAAAGTTGGTTATAAATAGAATGTGAGTTTGTCTGAAAGATACAACTCTTGACTTTGAAATTTCAAAGCATTCACAAGCCTTCTCAAAGTTAGAAAGGATTTTATGAGCTAGATAGTTCTTGTCCATCTTTTAAATCTTCACGGTGTATTGAAAGATTTCTTGGATAGTTTTCAAAGAAGTTTTTGGAGAGAAAGGTCTGAAATTGATTTCTGCATTTCAACTTTGATTGGTAAATCATATTCATTGGATCATCAGGTTGTCTCTCTATTAACTCTTGTTGTAAATTCATTTTTGAATTCTTAGTTGTTTCTAATTTTTGTAAAAGGTTCTTTAAGCTTTTTCTAGAGTGGGTTTGTCTAGAGGGAAAGTAGAGAAGGGTTCTCTATGTCTTGATCATTAAGAATCTAATAGAGTTTTAGATTTCTGTTCTTTATTTAGGTTTGATAAAGAGTGATTGTTGTAAAGCTTGTAAAAACTGAAATTTGATAAAAATGGAAATCTAATCTAGTGTTGATTAGAAGAACTGGATGTAGCTTCTCTTAAGAAGTGAACCAGTATAAATTCTTGTGTTGTTTTCTATTCCTTAATCTTTTCTTGCTATCTTGATCTGTGGTTCTTGGTGATATCTACACTACTCAACTAGTTCTGTTTTAAGCAATTGTTTTCTTGGGCTGAGTGGTTTGATTGATTTGAAGCATTTTTGTTTCAATTGTGATTAAGATCCTATAACTCTGATTTTCTAAAGTTTTTTAGAAAGGCCAAGTTTAAACCAATTCATCAAGCCCAAACTACAAATAATAAAACACGAGACCAACAACAATAATAGGTCTCGAAGAAAATAACACACAGAGTTTACCTTGGTTCACCCAATGTGGGTTACGTCCAGCTTTTCACTATATTCCCTTACACACTCGTACAATACACTTAGATTAGGAAATATATAGGTTTAGAAACCCTAAGCACTCTAGTTATTCATGGGCCCAAACTCCAAATAATAAAACACGAGACCAACAACAGTAATAGGTCTCGAAAAAAGTTTCGGGGGCGCTGCCCCCTAGCCCCCGCAGGGAGACTCCTTCGGGCCCCCGCCTGCTCACTGGAGAGCGAGCCCCCGTGCATATCTGCTAACGGCATAGTATGAACCATACCCAACATTCTCCCACTTGGCGAATGCTTTGCATGCTTCTTCAATCCTAATGCAGCTGGACACCATTCAAACTTCTCTAAAACCAATGTCTTGGTCAGAAAATCAGCACCATTCTCCTTTGTGTCAACCTTCTTCATCATTACTACCTTGTCTTTAATATTTTCTCTGATGAAATGGCATTGGATGTCTATGTGCTTGGTCCTCGCATGGTATCCTGGACTTTTAGCCAGAAATAAAGCACTCTGACTATCACACCCAACAGTCACATCTCTTTGTGTAAGGCTAAGCTCTTTACACAATCTTTGCAAACAAATAAATTCCTTGACAACATGTGCGAAGGCCATGTACTCAGCCTCAATAGTTGATAATGCAACGATTTTCTGCCTCTTGCTCATCCAACTAACAACTCCACCAAATGAAGAAACAACATATCCACTAGTAGACCTTCTACTATCAATGTCACCTCCCCAATCAGGATCCACAAAGCACTCTAGCTGTAATGATGGTTGTCCCCTTGAGTCTTTCATGCCTTCATAGCACAACTCAAGGTCAGATGTACCATGAAGATAACAGAATACACGCTTCACTGTTAGCCAATACTCTTTTCTTGGTGTGGACATAAACCTACTCAATACTCCCACTGCTTGGGCAATATCCAGACGAGTACAAACCATAACATACATCAAACTCCTAACCGCACAATATGAGCATAAGGAACTGATGTCATCATTTCTCTTTCTCTTCAGTCTTGGGACACTGATCAATGGATAACTTCAAACCTTTAGTCATGGGAGTCTGCACCGATTCGCAATCAGTCATATTGAATTTCTTCAGAACATCTACTATGTACTTCCTCTGACTCAACCATAATCTTCCTCTATAATGCTCCCTTTTGATCTGTATGCCTAAGATCATACTTGCAGTGCCTAAGTCTTTCATTTCAAATTTCTTTGCCAATAGACCTTTTACAGTACTGATCATCTTCAAATTGTTACCAACAAGTAGCATGTCATCAACATACAAGGTTAGAATAACAAAGCTATCTTCTACCTTTTTCACGTAAACACAATGATCAGCATCACAACGGTTAAACATAAGTTTCAACAAAAAAGTGTCAAACTTCTGATACCACATCCTGGAAGATTGCTTCAGGCCATACAGAGACTTGTTAAGCTTGCATACAAAGTCCTCTTTACCTCTTACTATGAACCCCTCTGGCTGCTTCATGTAAATAACCTCCTCCAAATCACCATGAAGGAATGCAGTCTTCACATCCAACTGCTCCACCTCTAAATCATATGCAGCTGCCACAAATAAAACAAGTCTAATGGAATTTAACTTTGCAACAGGTGAAAATACCTCATCATAATCAACCCCTTCTATCTATGAATATCCTTTTGCAACCAAGCGAGCTTTGTAACGTTCTATCTCCCCATTAGCACCAATCTTCTTCTTGAACAACAACTTACAACCAATTGTCTTTCGATCTGTAGGTAGTTTCACCAAAATCCAAGTTTGATTTTTGATCAGAGAGTTCATCTCTTCGTTCACGACTTCCTCCCACTGTTTGATAGCATTTGAACCCCTAGCTTGCTTTACAGTGCTCGAGTCATCATTTGTGATACTCAAAGCATAACTGTCAGTGGCACAAAGATTATAGTTTTCAGGTGTATACCTCTCAGGTGGTCTTCTCTCCCTTGTGGATCTTCTTAACCTCCATACTTCAACTTTAGCCTCGGTATCAGAAACTGTATCAGAAATTGTATCTTCCACCCCGTCATATTCAACAGCTTCAGAATCTGAATTTTCCTCTCCAACGTGTGAGTCTCAACATCAAACTCTATTGTCTGTGGCTTTTCAGGAGTTTCTAGAAAAATTTGATTTAACTTTTCTTCCCTGAACACAACATCTCTATTGTAAGTTATACTTTTAGTTTCTCAGTTCCACAGCTTGTACCCTTTGACGCCATCCTTGTACCCAATAAAATAGCACTTTTGAGACTTACTGTCAAGCTTGCTTTTTTTCTCCTTGGGTACGTGCACATATGCTTCACAACCAATTACTCTGATATGAAAGATGTTTGGCCTTCTTTTAAACAGTGCTTCAAAAGGAGTTTTATCCTTCAAAGCCGATGTAAGAGACCTGTTCTTCAAATAACAAGCAGTAGCAACTGCCTTCACCCAAAACTTAGCTGCCAAGCTTGCACCACTTAGCATGCTTCGTGTCTTTTCAATGAGAGACCGATTCAACCTCTAGGCCACCCCATTCTGTTGAGTTGAATAGGGCGTTGTCTTTTGCCTTGCAATACCACTAGCCATACAAAGCTGATCAAATTTTGCAGAACAAAACTCTCCACCATTGTCAGTTCTCAACACTTTGATTTTTCTGTCAAATTGATTTTCTACCAATGCTTTGAACTCTTGGAATTTTTCGAACACCTCATTCTTGCTATGTAAAAAATATAACCACACATATCTAGAATAATCATCAATAAACGAAACATAATACCTATATTTTTCATGTGATGCTACAGGTGTAGGTCCAAACACATTGTTGTGTATAAAGTCAAGAATCTCTTCAGCTCTTCCTCCAATGGACTCAAAAGGCACCCGATTTTGCTTGCCATTTAAACAGTGCTCATAAAACCCGAAGCCTATTGAACAACTCGAAATCCCTTCTACCAGCTTCTTTAATGTTAAAGTCTCCAGACCTTTCCCACCAATGTGATCCAGCCTCCTGTGCCATAACATTGCAGTGTCTTCCTCCGCATGCTCAGATATACAGCTATCACCACTGAATATTGTGTGACCCAACAATTTCCACAGTTTGCCATGACGCTCTCCTCTAGCAATTACCATAGCTCCATGAGTCAGTTTGCATGAATATTTATCACTACTAAAATTTATACTTGCATCTGCCATACTTCTAACGGAGATAAGATTTTTGGTTAGCCCCAGAATGTGCATTACGTCTGACAAATTCTTGACTGTTCCATCTTTCATCTGCAGTGTTACCTTCCCACGTCCCACAATTTCCAGGGTCATGTCATCTCCCATTCCGACTATACCACCAGAACATGTTTGATAAGTGTAAAACCACTCCTTGTGAGGTGTCATATGGAACAATGCTCCAGTATCAATTATCCACTTGTTGTAGTCGCTATGAGATTTTGTCACTACATACAGATCTCCCATGCTATCATCATCATCCTTCTTTGTACCAGAAGATGATGACTCATCATGTATCTCAGGACCCACACTTTTATTTATGCAATTCTTTTTTATGTGCCCAACCTGCTTGCACTTCTAGCACCTTGCTTTAGATTTATCACGAGATTTTGACCTTCCCCGAGATTTGTATTTGAAACTTGATTTTGATTTATCAGTATTCCTTCCTCTAGCAAACAGAGCCTCATTAGCAATACCCTCAGATTCTACCCTTCTTATCTCTTCTGATAACAGGGCAGCAACAACGGTCTCTAAGGACAGTGTGTTAACACCAGTACTAATAGAGATAATGATACGCTCCCAAGAGTTTGACAGTGAACATAGTAAGGTGCATGCCTTATCTTCATCATCCAGGTTGACATCTACAGTTGTGAGTTGTGCACAGACAATGTTAAATTTAGTTAAATGTGCAGAACAAGAATCACCTTCAGACATCCGTAGATTGTACAACCTCCTTCGTAGGAACATCTTATTCACGAGTGACTTGCTTTGATAGAGACTGCCCAGCTTCGTCCAGAGATCCTTCGCTATCTTATCGGAGGTCACGTTCATCAGAATGTTGTCAGCAAGGCACAACCAAATCAAGCTTCACGCCTTTCAATCATTTTTGATCCAAGTCTGCAACTCATTTGGTCTTTTAGGCGCAGGTGGCGCATCTTCGATCATGTGCCAAAGTCCCCTCTCAACAAGCAGGGCCTCCATCTTCAGTTTCCATAACTCGGAACCCTTTCCTCCAAACTTTTCAACCTCGATTCGTGATTGGCTGGTCGACATCCCTCATCGACTGATTTCACAAGTTTCTTAATGTCAAGAAATCCTTAAAACAACGAAACCCCATTCGCAGAACCTTAGCTCTTGATACCAATTGTTGGGTACCGAGCAATCACACAACAATCGAGAAGAGAGAAAATGGAAGAAGAAAACAACACACAAAGTTTACCCTGGTTCACCCAATGTGGGCTACACGGGCGGAAACAGGGGGGTTAGGGTGGGCCCCCGCCCCCCTAAAATTTTACTAATATAAAATTATATATATATATATATATATTAAAAATTAAAAAATAATTTAATAATAAAAAAGTTATATTACATAATATAATAAAATATAATATTTTTTAATATTACATTAAAAAATAAGATAAAATATTTTTGAAATTGCATTACATAATATAATAGAAATCTTTAAGATTACATTGCATAATAAGATAAAATATTTTTTAAGATTACATTCAAATATAGTATAAAATATTTTTTAATATTGTATTTAAAAATAAGATAGAATATTTTAAAGATTGTATTGCATAATATAAAATATATTTAAGATTGCATTGCATAATATGATAAAATATTTTTAGGATTGCATTCAAAAATTGTTTAAAATCGTATGCTTAAATTAGTATAAAATATTTTTGTATTGATAGTATGTATTCCATTCCAAATAATATTAGAGCTTTAGAGAGTTTATATTTGCATCATTGAGAGAATTATTATGAGATCATATAGAAGCGTTTGACAAGTCTGATTCTTAACTCTCCATCAGAATTTTAAAATTATAAAGGTACTTATTTATTATTATAGTGAAATTGTCCATTGGATTGATTATCCAATTTGGACGTTGTGATTTTTTATCCAATTAGGTTTTTTACGCTAAAACTGATTGTGTCTTCTTTATCTCTTATCTCCATATTATTACTTTGATTTTGATTTTAAATTATGAGTTATTTTATTAAAACTCACTAGACTTTGTCAGCTTGTTCATCAACCCATCATGTTTGCAATTTGTCTGTCTGTGGTTTGCGGTTTGTGTTTTTTTGTATATTAGATTTGTATTATCTTCATAGAACTTTTATTTATGATATATATATTTTTTTTATGTTCGCCCCCCCTCAAAAAATTTTCTGGTTCCGCCACTAGTGGGCTATGTCCAACTTTTCACTATATTCCCTCACACGCTCGTACAATGCATTCAGATTACAAGGAAATACTTAGAAATCCTAAGCACTGTAGTTATTCATGGGCCCAAACCCAAACAACAAATAATAAAACACGAGACCAACAACAGTACTAGGTCTTGAAAAAAGTTCCAGGGTGCTGCCCCTTAGCCCCTGCCGGGAGATTCCTTCGGACCCCGTGCATATCTGCTGACGACACAATATGAGTCATACCCAACATAGGAAACATAAAAAAAAGGCCTAAGACCATATCTAATGCAAGAACTCAATTTGAGTTCTTATCTCTTTTTAAATGAGTCCTTAATCACATAGAATTTAAGACCATGCTAATTTTCACTTCAATGATAACACTTAACTTGAGTTTTTAACTTATTTTTAGTAGGTCTTAGAATATACCTCAAATTTTAATACTTACTATTATTTTTTTTTTTTGCAAATTAAAATAGTAATTCATATATATTTTGATAAGAACAATATAAATTGATCATTCTTGGTATCATTTCCCTCAATACTAGGAGAGACAAAGTGGGTTAATACCTAAGATGCAAAAGTAGATAAGTTGTCTACTATAACAAAAATATCTAAAATGGAAGTCTCACTTCCTTTTTTTCTTTTTAACCTTCTTTGAGTGCTTTGGAAAATTTCTCTTTAAATGTCTTGTTTTTTCACAATGGAAGGATGTTCTAAGCGAGATCTCATGTTTGTGTTACTTTTTCTAACTTATTTGTCATCATCTTATTTGTAGGGCCAAAACATCTTTTGCGGGTGTATCTGGAGATGACCATCCATGATCCAAAGTTATCCAAGTTAAAAATCATAGATAGTTGGCCCTTTATCATCGTTATGTTGCCATTACTATCATCATCCTACTTGATGTCATAGGAGTTAGGTATGAATGTGGCACACTAGTCTCCTAAAGCTAAAATGAACGAGGTGAATGCCCTTGTATTCAACTTTGTAGACCATGTTGAGCTCAAATTGACAAATTAGGGTTTTGTGGAGGTCAACCTTGATGTGGACTCATGATAACCTCCTCTTACTTGTGGTGTAAATCCCTACTTCTTCATCAAACTTATGCAAAGTAATATCATTAACCAAGGTCCTTTTGCGATAAATCTTATGTATTTACATAATCTTTTTCCTCAAATAAGTAGAAAGCTTCCAAATTGAACTCATTAGTATATATCATGGTTATCTATGGCTTCTCCTTAATATATTTTTTAGTATGATATGAAAGATCTTCGTAGGTTATCAAACAACTCTGATTAAGGCTGAGAATGTGTTGAGCAAATGTCTTGAGTTGTGACTTCATAGAGAGGGGCTTCAAGGACAATGATGTATTGAGAGGATTAACCATTTTTTACTTTCTTGGTCCTACATTGTAGTTGGTTACATCCTTTGAGAGAAAGAACGTCATTTATCCTAATAAAGCCTACTTTCTTCATTCTTTTTTATAAGCAAAAACAAATAATCAATTTTTATGTTCTCAAATATAAGTAAAATCCAACTACTTTTGCTTTATTTAATGAGATAATATTTAAAGTATTTTTCATTTAGTAGAGGATTTGTGCTTAATATCAAGTTTCAAGGAATAATAATTTAGGAAAAAATGTTTTTTTTAATAAAAATGATACAATTTAACGAAATTAATTAATTTTTTTTAATAAGTGTGAAATTAATATTTGGACAAAAGTAGTATCTTTTTGTTTTTAGATAATTGTGTATGACAATGTAGTGTTTTTTTTTTAAATTTATACTAGTATTTTCCACTCACAAAGCACTATGTATAATAAATTTATTAACTTTAATCACACCAAAATTGTCTTTTAATCAAATGACAAAGTAAAATAAAATATTTTACAATAATAATATATATCTAGTAAACTCACATATATTAATTATCAACCCAACATGTTAATAATTATATAATATTAACACCCATATACATTAAAGAAAACACAAATAATTTCAATATATAGAGCAATATATGTACACTATAAAAGTAAAACTATAGGGAGTTAATTAACTAGAGAATGAAATGACCGTGGGTGATTTTTTTGGGTGAGAAGGGGAGAGGAGTGGATAGTTGCTCTCACTCAATGAAACAATAATGTTTTGCGTAACTAATTGGTGGGATACTTGGTTTCATTATATGAAGCTACTACTACTTGTCTTTCTTTTTCCAATCATTGACCATAAACACGCATGACACGTCTTGCATATTTCGTCTCTTGTTGTGACAAATCATGCATGATATATATTGTGTTTTGTTGTAAATATTTAAATTTAAATATGTTTTGCCTTTTATAAAGACAAAATGTCACAAGTGCTAATAGAATAATGAAAAATTGTCATAGGATAAAAACTATCCCAAATCAATAATTAATTTTTTTTGTATTTTTATGAATAATTTTTAAATTTCTCTAAATTGCTCAAAAACTAAAATATATTTCACTCTCAAAAGTCCAGGACAATAATTTTCCGGTTGACCTTTCACATACTCTGGCTTGGATTAATTGATCTGGATCATGTTATACGCAAAAAAGAAAAATCTTCAATGGTATCTAAATCCTTGTTTTTTGTTTGTCTTTTTCGTTCTTTTTCGATATTTCATTTTCTACCTTTTAGGAATAGTTCTTGGATGTTATGTGACAGACCTATTTTAGTGGTCTCGAACAACTTTCAAGGCTGTGAAACAAAGCAAATTATTGACATCACTTAATTAATCATAGTGGGAATCGGTAATTCAGTATTGTCCTCGCCCAAGTGCCAAGACCGACGTACGTAGCATCTACCTAGGTTTGAAAATTGTATATTATATTTCTCTCCACATTTATATAAAAATTTCCAGTAAGATTATTTTCTGTGTTTATCTTCCATCATCACAATATTTATTATATTTCATATTTCTTTTTCTTTCTTTAGTTGTAAAATTTGTCATAGAATTTATTATACAAATATTATTTTTCCACTTAATCTAGTACTCACTCCGTCACAAAATAGACGTCGCATTTTAAAAAAATATTCTAAAATATGTATCATGTTAACTTTTTAATGTAAATATTTTTTTTACTAATGCTCCTAATAAGTGATATTTTAGTTTTTCACTAATAGTAATGTTAATTTTATAAAATTACTATCTTCTTTCATTTATTTGTTAACTTTTAGCCTTTATAAAACAATATATTGAACGACACTTAAGACGAATGAAATACTATATTAACTCATGGATTTTTTTTTTATGAAAGACAATCATACTTGAGACATGCATAATTATCATGGACTCGAAATTCTCCCCTTCTTTCCTCTGCTTCTATGATATTATATAATTATATTATGAGAAAAATTCATAACAAATAAATACTTTTAAATATATAAATTATATTTAGTTTTTAATTAATTAATTTAAATTATGATATCAGGTTATTTTTAACCACTGATATTTTTTCTTCTAAAAAACCTATTGATAAAATTGTACATTGAAAGAGATAGTCAACTAAGAAGATGTTGTATCTAGACAAAGATAATATGAGTGTAATTTTTGTGGTGATTGATGGAGATTTGTTTTTACATTTTTTAGAATAGTAAATGAAATACACATTTAAAAAAGTAAAATAAGAGAATGTCTAATTAAGAGAGCAAAGATAATAAGAGTCTCACTTTTCAAAGTATATAATATAATTTATAATATCAAGATAAATTACTATTTAATAAAATTGGTTCTTGATTTTGTACACTTCTGTAGTTAGGATCATATAATATCTAGATCAATTACTATTTAATAAAATTGGTTCTTGTTTTTATATTAATTAGGCCTTTGGTTTGCCAGTGATACTCAAAAATATTTTTACAAATTTTAATCTTTTGAGACGATTATAAAACTCATAATTGTTTTGGGCTTATGTGTTCTACAAGAATAAAACCCCCCCTTTTTTTTTTACAGAATCTAATGAAACTATAGTAATAAAGGTAAATTATGTTTTAGGTTTTCCTAATTACTAATGTGCTAATGTGTTGAAATGTATTTTTTTTTCTATTTTAAGAACCTTCTAATTATTTTTTTTAATCCTGTATAAAGCACTTAAAAAACTAAAACTAATACATTCCAAATTTAGAGGGATGAATAAAATATATTTTAAAATTAAAGGGACAAAAATAATACAAAAACTTCAGAGATACTAAATCAAACAAACTTTAGTAATTTTATAGAAACTTAAAACACAATTTATCCCAATAATAATTAGTTAAAAATATGACCCTACAAAAATTAGGAAGTTGTAATTGGTCTCACCACCATTACTATTGGTCCTTATAGAGTAATTTTAAATTTTATTTTCTCTAAAAATATCATTTTCAACATAAATATAATTATGTTATATAATTGTAAAATAAAATTATATTTCCGTTATTTGTGAAAGAGGTGAAACAAAACAACAAAACCATGAATTTATTATATAGCGGTACACCAAAATTATGAAAGCAAAACACAATTTCGAGAATTAAAATGAAAAGTTGTAATGTGAATTTTTAGGGGCCCTTAAAAATTGTGAGTATGATGAAATGGGCATGAGTAGACAAAAACGAGACAGCTGGCACAGAGGTGGAGACACGTGGCATCGGCGGCGCGACAAAGAGTGAGTGACGTTGGTTGTGTTGGAGAGTCGATGACGCTAAGCAAAAGCAGAAGCGTGTGGGCCCTTTCATCATGCGTAGGTGTCAACCGTTAAATTAGGCCTAACTCTGATGTCACCTTCTGTTGTGGGACACACCATAGGTCTCAACTCATTCGTTAGGATCTGACGCTAGTGGGACCCAAAAACAAACAATATTTCAGCAGATAGAATCACAAATTACCTTAATCTCCTTAAATTATGCTTCTTCTTTTTTTCTGTTATTTTCTTTTCTATCAAACGAATCTTACAGTCTAGTAACCTTATATATTGTTTAGCATGAAAAAAAGAAACATATATATTTTATATACTGCTATTTAATTGTAAATTATTATCATATAATAATTTTTTTGATTTATTAAACAAATGTATTATGATTAATCTAAAAGGAAAAACTAGCTAATTATTACTTATGCACAATTTTTAATTATAACTGTAATTTTTTTATATAGTTTAGTTATATATATGTGATTGTACCGTTAAATTAATCGTGCATAATTTTTTTATATATAAAATGATTGTAAGATTTTATATAAAAAAAGAAGCTAAAATGCGTCCCGTGACCGTACGTGTATCCAATTTCTAATTTAAAGCAACATGAATTTAATTGACTGATCCTAATTCAGACAAAGCTTGTAAAATGGATATAGTGTAAAATATGACCATTAGAACATCGTATAATAACCGGCCTGTTAGAGTTGGTCTAATGGTGAGAAATTTGAATAATTTATTTGATATTTTTAAATTTAAATTTCATTGTCACCATGTAAAAAAAGAAAAGAAAAAGAAGACAGTTTAATGGCCGCAAACTTTTGAATATAGGCTTAATAAATAAATAAACAAACTTTTGAATATAGTAACAACTTGACCCGAATTTTTAGGGAACAAAAATATTAACTGAATGATTTGTATCGTATCAATATACTTGCATGCATTTCCCTCTTTATATATACTTGCATGCAAAGTTATAAAATTTCACGGCAGCCCGATATTATTTAAAGCCTTTTTTAATTAATTTGTATCATGTAAACCCTATAGTGTGCGGTGTGCCACACATGCATTTACCTACATAGAATGTCTCACATTTACCAAAAGTGATTCACACAAGTGATTATAATTGATGTCGTTTAATTAAATGATTTAGATTAATTCTGATTAATTATTATATATATATATATATATATAATAAATCATGTTTAAAAAAATATCTTATATGCATTCATAATCTTCAATGAAGATTAATAATCATTTTTGATGAAAATTATTTTATATTAAAATCATATTAAAAAAATGTCTGACATTTATCTGTGGCATCTTGATTTATCTACGACGGAATATTTTATTGCGGGAAAAAGCCCATCAAAATGTCAACTAAATCACACCTAATGATCCTTGAATAGTGTACCTATATCAAATGTTTGAGATAGCTAGGTTTGTATTCGGTGTATATTAAGAGTTATATGATTTTTCTATTTCAACCTGTTATGAAATAGTACATATATAGTCACGTACCTATATCACAAAGACAAAATTACATCTTATTATAATTAATTTAAAAGTAAATAATTGTATATATGCATATATATATATATATATAGAGAGAGAGAGAGAGTTAGTGACGGCATGGGTTTAAATATAGTTTTACTCATCCATTATTTTATGTTATTTTTTCTTAAAAAACCTGGACTGAGAGTACTGTTAGTTCCTCCATTAATTTAAAAGAATATAATTTATTCACCATTTTTTAAACACATCATGGAGTCTTATATTGAAGAGAAACTAACCAACATGGTTCAGAAAATTTATCCATAATAATGAGTCAGTGGGAATAGTAGTCCACAAAAAGTTGACATAGATCGATCCAAATACCCTCGTTGAGATATCGGACAACTTTTTGTTGAAAGTTGTGATCTTTTTGTACTAAAAAAATCAGCTACAGCATAATTCGAAGCGTATCTTTCAAATTCTTTATTGAGAAAAAGAAAGGACATATCATGGCTGCTAGTACTCAATTTATTTGAAATATGCTTTATATAATTATGGTCATAACTTTTGTTGTTAATGAGCTAGAACAGTGTTTCACCACAGCATATTCCACAGTTAAGTCTTTTTTGGATCTTTGTTTTTGTGCGCGTATTGGAGCTTGTTACATCACACCAGTGCCCAGACTTGTAGTGAGGAGCATGTATATACTTTCGAAGACTCTAAGTGTATGTTTTTAAAGATGAAAGTCTTGAATTAAAGTAGAGAATGAGAATGTGGGTCTCCCAAAATTTTACTATATATTCATTTCACTTTTTTCTTTACCTTTTTTTGCCTCTACCAAACGGATCGTAACACTCATATTAGAATTCGGCATACTAATGGTTAGTATATATTAAATGTGTCTACCCGACTAAAATGGTTAAAGAGGTATTTATAGATGGTGCGTAAAAGGTTTAGAGATTTTTCATTATGAGTTTGCCACATCCTTTCAAGGCGTCTAAATGTTTTTCAAACGTGATTCCTGAATATTGACATCAAAGACCGCACGATTGGTGATGATTGCAGCGGTGGATCTTGCTAAAATAATTTGGAGGTACTAAATGATTAAACAAATATGTAAATTAATTATTTGCACTAAAAGAGAATAAATCATTTTGGAGAGACTATGGTTGCTCATCGCTCCCAAGAAGCTCCGCCACTAGTGATTAGTGATGAAGTAACGGTTATCCTTCAGAAAGAGCCAAGTGCTCATATTGGCGAGAGAGAAGACAAAATTGATAGATTGATCAAAGTTCCAGTTGAGTGTTCAATCTTCTTATTCTTCTATTATAAATAAAGAAATTTATCAAGAGAGAGTATAATTATATATAGAATATAAAGGATAAATACTTCTATACATGAAGATTTAACTTCCACACAAATAAGTCAAAATTAAGTACAATGTCAATTTATTCCAAAAGATATACATACCAAATATGCGAACTGTAAACTAAGATTTTTTTTTTTTTTTCTGAATAACTGTAACCCAAGATGAAAACCATCTAATTGTGAAGAAAAATATCAAGACTGCAATATAATTTTAATGAAATTCATAAAATGAAAGTTATCAACAACTTTTTACCAAAACACGGCCTATTTGTGATGTAATCAAATAGACCATACCATTAAGTTATTAATCACAAAGTTTACCATAACTTTGCTTTTGTTCCCTTCATCACCACCTCATGACGCATTTAGTGATCTTACAATTTATGTTCACAATTTGTTCATCATTCTTTTATACATATTGGAGTCTTTATATAATTAAATATATTGTTCTTAGACGAATTAAACATATTCTTCTATTTATTCCAAAAATAGGAGTGTGTTCTTCCACAAATCTGAAAATTTAAACCGAATCAATTAATAAATTGGTTCAAATTTTTTCTTATTTGGATTGGATCCAAATCAATTGAAATTCCATTTGATTGGTTATGATATCGGATTCATACTTTTTAAATCAGAATTAACCTTAACCAAATCAATTATATATCTATTATTTTTTTTAATGCTTAATTTATCTACTATTTTTCTTTTTCACTTTAGTTTGTCTTCAGAATCAAAGTTTGTGTTGAATAATTTAACTTATTTTCTTTTAATTATTATATATAGATGAGATTTTATGATTTAATCAATTAATTATTTGTTATTTGTTTTTATAATTTATGCTATTATTTAGTTTGTAATTATAAGTCAATAACATTAAATATGTTGCTTATATTATATTATGAAATCATTATTTGTTAAAATTGAGATAAAATCATTTTTTTAATTTTAAATTATTATTTTAAAAAATAATAATTGGATATTAGATTATCTATTTTGAACAACCTGCTCAATAATAAATTAGTTTGTTTTAGATTAGACAAAAAAATTCAAACTAAACTAAACCAATTAAAATCAATTGATTTAAATTCTATTTTTTCTTACATCCAAACTAAATCGATCCGTAAACACTGCTAGCCAAATACAAAACAAATATGAAACTTCAAACCCAACATGAAAGTTAACCATCTAAATGGGATGTTTTACCCACCACGAAAGTTAACCATCTAAATGGGAAGAAAAACATCAAGACTGCGATATAACTTTAATGAAATTCATAAAATGAGACCTATTAACAACTTCTTACCGAAACACAAACTATTTGTGATGTAATCAACTTGACCATACAATTAATTTATTAACCACAAAATTTACCATAACTTTGTTTCCATTCCCCTTCACCAGCCTCTCGTGACGCATATAGTGATCTTCACATTTATGTTCATAATATAAGTTTGAATTATGCTTAAATATACTTCTTTTTTTGGGAAAACTTAAATATATTTTGTCTTTTTATAATATATATAATTTTATTTTTAGTCTTTATAAAATTATTTTCTAAAAGCAATCCTTGCATAATTTGTTTTTTTTTTTTTTGTTTTGTTCTTGTCATTTTACTTTAGTCCATGTAAAGTAGTCATTTTTTCCGTTTTGCCCTTATAACATGTGAATAATTTGTTTAGTCCCTACCATTTTTGTCAGGACTAACTCAAAATAAATAAAATATTAAAGGAACTAAAAACTAGATATATTACAAGGATTAAAACAAAATAATAAATCAAGACGAAAATGTAAAAATAATTTTTACAAGGACCATTTAAAAAATAGTTTTATAATAACTAAAAAAAATAGGAAATATAGGGACCAAAACTATATATAACCTTTAAATTATGAAGAATTTCATTGGGCTTTGTATTTTGATTCTATCATATTAAACTAAAAAGGGAAAATTGTGTGTGTGTAAACTATATAGATTATTGAAAAACTTTTTTTTTGAAATAAAACTTTTTATCAAATTTCAATTGATATTCCAAACAATAATTTTTAAACAAATCTTTCCTAAAAAAATAATGAAAACGGACATAAGTAATCTGTCCGAAACACCCTCTTAGGATAAGTATGCGAATGAATGAAAGAAAGATATTTATTCAAAAAGAAAGAAACAAAGATATTACCACTGGGGTTTATATATACTCTATACACATCAAACTGATGAAAATGAGTTGAGCATCAACACTTTGTAAAAGGTACATTGGCAGTGATTTCACATAGTTAACGATCAAGCCGTGTAGGATTCAAATTGATTTAGCACATTTGAAGATCGAGGATTTATCATGTGCCATAAATAAAAGTACCACATGGTACAAAGTAGACACGTATATTATATTTTTGGACAAAATAAGAAAAAAAAAAGGGCATTGATGTTCTCATGGCATGGCATTGCAGCTTCAAAACGCAATTCAAGCATCATGAAACGGGAAATGAATGATTGTACTTTTGCGAATGAATGAATGGATGAATGGAACGTTAAAATCAATATAATCAATAATCAAATATACAGACAAACCCCCTTGAGTATTTCTTTATTTAATAAAACATTAGAACCAACAAAACAAAATTATTATTATTTAGATGTTTTCATTATTTAATTGGTTCTCACACATAAGTATATCCCACGAAAGATTCAGTGAACAACTGACATGTAATTTTTTTTATCATTAACTGACATGTAATTTAGCTCAATGGGATGAAATTCTATTAAAAATCGAAAACATCCTTGTACCAAAAAAAAATATCAAAGGTAACCGACCGAGTAAAGAGGAAATAACTGAGACCATATTCTGTTTCTTTATTTATCTCTGTCGATTATGGCTTACAACTGGCCCTACATGGATTTCGTTATATGTCACATTCACTATATCTGTGTACTTGCACAAATTCTCTGTTCTTGTTGACTTCTATCTTGAGTTCTTGATTTCAAAAGCAAAAGTGATATATTTATTCTGAGAACTTTTTTCTTCGTGCTAAAAATTAATAGTGAGAAGCAACTAGGTCACCAAATACATCTATCAACTGATAAATTGTTATTTCAGTTTAATGAATAATCTCAAATTTAAATTTTAGACAAATAAATATATTAAATGTTCATAATTTTATTTTATTGCCTATAATAATTTTATCTTGAATAAAATTATTCAATATAAAGAATACATATATAATATCATACTTAAAAATGTAATTAAGAAGAAAGAAATTCACTGCAAGTGTTTAACTAGATTTTTTTTATAAAAATTAATCATCGATAAAATTGATAGATATTTCGTATCAATAAAATGATAATAAAAAATAATATTATATAAAAAACTATACCAGTGAATATATAAATTGTCCGCATGCATTTATTTAAAAATACATCAAATATTTTCAAAAATATAATTAAGAGAAAATTAATTAAGAAATTAATTTGTTTGCTAGGAGTGAAATACATAAGAACCAAGAGGAAGGGCGAAGAAATGAGGTTTAGGTAAGAAAGTTCCCAAGTTCGGTACCCAAAAATAGAGAGGAGATTTTTAAAAAATGTGACACCTGTGCTTTTATTTTCACTGTTATGACCATAAAATACAATAAAATATTATAGATGTTGAATTTTTTTTCTTTCACTTTACCAAAAGTAACCCATAATGAATTTTTATGTGCATTTAATCGATTATACTTGCACATAATTAAAGTCTAATATTAATCATCATGTACAAGCATAATTGTTTTTCTCTGTTGATAGTATAAGTGATTATATGGAGCATGTGGGGGCTATGGGTAAAAAATAATGATTATATATATAGTATAAAGTCATATTTTTTTAATAATCTCACTTTTATCTTTTCTTTATTCTAAACCAAATAATCTTGTTATTCTATTTTTTATCTTTTTTTTTTCTATTTCTCTTAAATCAAACAATTAGATTTTCTATTCTACTTTTATTTATTTTTCTTCTATTCTATACTTGAATATTTTGCTTAATTTTCTATTTTCTCTCTCTACCGAATACTGTGTATGAGTCTAGTAGAAAATGTCCTCAAATTGATTGGGTAAAAATGTTTGAATCTCTGCGTTTGAGTAAAACATTCTGTCTTGTCATCCACACACGCGCACAAGAACAGAAAGAGAAAGGGGAGAGAGGAAAACTCTTCAGGGTCCTGATTTTCTACAAGGAGCATAACACAAGGTAAATGAAGATAAGTTTGTTAATACTAATAATTTGTCCATGTCAAAGGAAGCGCGTGCACGAGTTTCCAAGAGAGAGAATCAAGAAATTTTTCATTTTTTTAATGGCTATAGTACTTGATTCAGTCCCCACAATCAAGAATTAAATTTGCAATTCAAATATTACGAGAATAAATGTCGTTCTCTAAAAGATTTGCCGATAGAATCCAGATAAATAAATAAAAATGACCAACCATGTCTCATTCTAGTGTTAATAATTTTAATAAAAGCTGATACATAGTAATCATGTTCATATCATACAAACCAAACCATAACAATAACAAGCCTAGAGTATCACAGGACCAAAACAGCATAACTTAACACTTAACAGTACAAAATACATGCTTCACTATTATTCAGCAAATCTATTAGTTGAAATCTATACAGACAAACAAACAACAATAACAACAAGAAGGACAACATAAAAATCAAACCAGACAGTAAATATTGTAAATTATGAGGCTATACTTTTTCAGCTGAAAAAGTTGGCTGTTTTTGTTTTTTTTTCCAATGGCAATTCTTTATTTGAGATCAGTAGTTCCACATGGTAGCAAGGTCCATTGGTGCAACTGCAGCTGCTGAAGCAATTGGGTTGTTTTGATTCTCAAAGTGTCTTTTACCCAGTGAAGAGATTTCAGCCTTCACATCAGTAGAAAGAGTTGTTTCCTGTGAGACACTGACCATTTCCCTCTCTGGTTCAAAACCATTGTTGCTCATGTTTGATCCATTTCCTTGGTTTTCAAGAAAGGCTCTAAGGTAATGGTTTGAAGAACTAGGTAATGGCAAAGTTGGTGGAGCCTGAAGTTGAACCCCTTGAGTATTGTAAAATGAATGGTTTGAAGAAACTCCATAAAGGGTGTTGTTGTTATTGTTGTTGTTGATGCTGATGTTGATGTTGTTCAAGGAATCAAAGATTCCTCTAGGAACATCAATTGGATTGGAGAAGCAGGGCACGTAAGCAGAATCAGTCACACTCAGTGCTTTGGTGTTGTTGCCAATGGAAGGTGAGGAATCAGTGAGAGGTGGCAAAGCAGAAGAAGAGTAACCCATTTCGTTTCCATAAGAGTCCAAAATCATCATCCCAGAAATATGAGTCCTTTTCACACCTGAACTCTTCTGAAAAACCCTGCAAATCACCCACTCATTCTGCAACACAATAATAAACACAGCACTGAAAATCAAACAAAACAAACAAAGTACTAATATTATAAGAGAATAAAAAGTGGTACATAGGAAGCAACATGATCAAGCCAAAATCAAAGTTGTTATTAGTCATTATATTGTTATTGTTATTATTATTATTACCTTTGCAGTTTTGGGGAGGTTGTGAACAGAGAATTTACCATCAAGCCTATACTCATGCATGACCCAATCAGTTTTCTCTCCCTTGGGAGCCCTTCCTTTGTAGAAAACCAAAGTTTTCTTCATACCCACAAGAGATTTCCCTCTGAAAATCTCTTTGTCTTTCCCTGTAGCCTTCCAGTATCCTGATTCAGTGGCTCTATTAGTCCTCAAACCAGTTGGGTATTTTCTGTCCCTCACACAGAAAAAGTACCACTCTTTCTCTCCCATTTTGGCCTTCCCTGTAACCCAAAAAATAAAAAACATGCACACAACATAATGTTATAATAAACCTACACAATTAATATATTTGAGTCTGTATGGTTTCGTTGTAAGAAAATAATATATTTAGAAGCCAAATAAACCAAAACCAAAGTGGGGCTGAATTTTTTAATTTTATTTTGAACTTACATGGCAAATCCCAAGGCTCAGACCTGTTCAAGTCCACCTCTCCAATGGCTCTAACTGAGAAGTTGGTGTCAGTGACCTTTCTGTAAAGGTAATGGCTAATAAGCTCTTCATCTGTTGGGTGAAACCTAAACCCAGGAGGCAAATCCAACTGATCCTTTTCCTTATTACACAGAAGAACCGAAATGTTTTCCATTATCACTTACTCTAAAACCAATTACTACCCTTTTGCTTCCCTAGCCAAGAATTTCAATTTCAATATAAGAACATACACCAAGGTTTTAAATTGAGATCACGATTTCAATTTTCACATGAAAAAAAAAAAATACAACTTGGTTGGAGAGGGAATGTTTTTTTGGTTTGGTTTAGAAAGAACTGGATTCAGAAGTATCTATATAGACAGTAATAAGCCATAGTGGTTTTTTTTTTTTCATTGAAAAGGAAACCACAGAAAAGTCCACAGAAAGTGAGAGAGAGAAAAAGGGTGAAAATCATGGGAAGACATGGAACTGAAAATTGTGGTGGTGGTGGTAACTGAGGGTGAGGGTAAAAAAGAAGCCCCTAAATACAGGTGAGTTGGAGAGAAAGAGAAACGTGGAAATTAAGGCAACCTATTTTAGTTTGTTTAATAGCACACACCTGTAACATTTATGCAATCATAATTTTATCACCCTAATTCTGTTATTATGAATCAACACACTATGCCGAAGTACCATGCATGTAATTATGATATTCTTAAGTGCTTCGTAAACTCACTGTTTTGTGTAAGATTAATTAATGTACAAAATAACCCACTTGGGAGTTTTAAAGTATTCAACACCAATCATCAAACAAGACATCGATGTTCATTGGTTCTTCTCAATATATATATATATATATATATTATTAAATTATCTCAATGTGAAAGAAAGAGAAAATTAGGATCAGGTGGTGTTGATGCAAAGAATTTATGTTGATCATACAAAACCCAGCACCTTGCTTTCGAGAATCAGTTACACCACTTTATTATAATTAAATTACCAAATTGGCCTTCAGGGTTCATTGGAGGAAAACGACAAAGAAAAGATATGAGAATACTAAGTGGCTTTTATGTTAAAGTTTCCGAAACTGACATGGCAAAAATATTTCAAGCCATTGAAGTTGAAAACAGAAAATGGATACTTGCATGACCGGGCAAATTAATTATTTTTTTTTCTTTTTTCTGCACTTAGTGCTGGGTGATGGAGAGCAAATAAGCGAAGATAAATGAAGCACGTAGCTCTTGAAAAATATAGACATTTGGACAATATCTGCGATAACTTGAAGTTATTATTATTTTTTCTTTTTACATCAACTTGAAGTGAAATTTTGAGTGGCAAATCCAACATCGACACATATCACCGTTAACCCATAATTTAATCCGGTATTTCAGCATTTAAAGAAAGCATTTTTTTAATATAACTATTTTATTTTGGCTTTTTTATGGCTATGCGAGCTTAGTCTTAGCATAGTTATAATTATCATGGTTGATTCAATTTGATCACTTTGTAATTAGAGTTAACTTAGTTAGTTTAGTTTGTTATACTTAGAAGATGTTTTGTACATACCTAGTTTTCAGTTCAATCTGATTTTTATATCTAAGCTTTTTTATTCTTTGCTTTGCAAGCTAATTTTCATGAGTGATAAATGTTTTATCCAAGATATGAAGAACCTAAAGAGGTTGGTAGAGTTGATATGCTAAAAGGTCTTTATAGACTGAAGATGCTTTCTCTCAAGCTTCTCAAGGAGTATGATCCTAGTTCTATCACAACTTCTGTTCATGTTGTTTCTGCTAGTGTTTCAACTTTTTCATGTAATAAAGAACCTATAGACTTGTGGCACGTTAGGCTTGCCCATCCATCTTCTGAGAGGATGTTGTTGTTAAAACAATTTTATCATGTTCTCACAACTGATAAACAGTTTGTATGTTGTACTTGTCATCATTCAAAATAGAAAAGGCAATCATTTCCTTGCAGTGTATTTCATTCTTCATGTGCTTTTGCCCTTATACATGTTGATATTTGGGGTCCTTGTAATGTTCCTTCTTTAAATGGCTACAAATATTTTCTTACTATAGTAGATGATCACTCGATATTTGTTTGGATCTTTCTTATGCATTCAAAAGTTGAAACACATACTCACTTAAAGACCTTTGTTGCTATGGTCGAGAGAAAGTTTGATATAAAGGTAAAATTGATTAGATCAAACAATGGGGCAAAATTCATTTTGAGACAATTTTATAATGAAATTGGAATTATACACCAAACTTCTTGTGTTGAAACTCCTCAACAGAATGAAATTGTAGAAAGAAAGCATCAACACTTACTTAATGTTACCAGATCCTTGTTTCAATCTAATTTACCTTATATTTTTTGGTCTTATGCATTAATTCACTATGCTATTCTTGTATATTGCATACCTACTAATTTTCTTAGTAACAAAACTCCATATGAGAAACTGTATGGAACCTCCTATGATATCACCTCTTTAAAAGTGTTTGGTTGTTAATGCTTCACTAGTACCTTAATTGCCAACATAAAGAAGCTTGATCCAAGAGCTGCTACTTCTATTTTCTTGGATTTCAAGCCAAACACAAAGGGATGTGTCACCTTTGACCTTAAGACCAAAGCTAGTTCTATCTCTAGAAATGCCAATTTTTATGAAAATTGTTTTCCTATTACTACCAAGAATAAACTTGATCTCATTACTGTCTTACTTGTGTCACCTTTTTTCCCTCAATACTACCATTGATCAGTTTGGCGACTTCCCTTTCGGATCACCAACTGATCATCCTATTATTGAACCTAATACCATTGTTTTTTATCTTGCTAACACTATATCCGATCCTTTTACTTCACAAAGATTCACTCTGACACCTAGAAGGTCAATGAGACAGATACATAGGCTAGGCAAGTATAAAGACTTTCACATCACCTATCCATCATCAACCGTTTCCAATCTCTCTACAGGTACTATTCTTTATCCTATCAAAAGGTTATCTTGTCTATTACACAACAAGTTGAACCTCAATCATACAAAGCAGCCTCTAAAGATCTTCACTGGATTGAAGCTATAAATGAAGAGATTAAGGCATTAGAGGTTAATAATACTTGGATTCTTACTGATCTTCCACAACATAAGATTGCCATTGGTTGTAAATGGGTCTACAAAATTAAGCATAGGTCTGGTGGTTCTATAGAAAGATATAAAGCAAGACTGGTAACCAGAGGCTACACTCAAATAGAAGGTCATGACTATTTGGATACTTTTTCTCCAATGGCCAAATTGACAATTGTAAGGATTTTATTGGCTCTAGCTGTTGTAAATTGATGATATCTGAAACAACTAGATATGAACGATACACTTCTACATGGTGATTTGAATGAGGAAGTTTATATGGTTCTTCCTCTAGGTATGCACTCTGATAAGCCAAGACAAGTCTGTAAGCTTCAAATATCTTTATATGGTCTGAAGCAAGTAAGTAGGCAATGGTACGCAAGACTGTCTTCCTTTATAATTTCATATGGGTACAATCAGTGTACATCTGATTATTCTTTGTTTTTCAAGCATAACTCCAAGTCCATTATTGTCTTACTGGTTTATGTAGATGACATTGTTTTGTCTGGTAATAATTTGGTTGAAATTCAGAATATTACACAATTGTTAGACAGTGCTTTCAAAATAAAAGATTTAGGTGATTTGAAGTTTTTTCTAGGCTATGGAGTAGCTAAAACACATGCTGGCATCAATCTATGTTAGAGGAAATATGCTGTGGACATCCTTAATGACACTGACATGCTTGGTTCTAAACCAATGTCTACTCCCTCTGATTATACAACAAAGCTTCATCAGCATTCAGGTTCTCCTCTTTCAGCTGAGGATGCATCTTCTTATATGAGACTAATTGGTAGACCGATTTATCTCACTAACACAAGGCAACATATCACTTATGTTGTGTAACATTTAAGTCAGTTTGTTGCTAAGCATACCTCATCTCATCAACAAGCTGCTTCCAGAATTCTTCGACACATCAAATGGTCCCCAAGTGCAGGGACTTTCCTTTCTGCTGATAGCAACATCCATCTGCAAGGATTTAGTGATTATGATTGGGCTGACTGCATTTATACCCGAAGATCTATTACTGGTTATGCCATATATCTTGGTAATTCTTTGATTTCCTGGAAGTCTAAGAAATAGGCTAACGTATCTAGAAGCTCCTTAGAAGCTAAGTATAGAGTTTTAACTAGTGCTACTTGCGAGCTATAATGACTTACTTTCTTGATTGAAGAGTTCAGAATCGTTTTTCAACAACCTGTAGTTCTGTATTGTGATAATAGATAAACTCTTCATATAGCTGCAAATCTTGTTTTTCATGAAAGAACAAAACAAATTGAGATTGATTGTCATTTGGTTCGAGAAAAAATTCAGAAAGACATTGTCAAGTTGCTTCTTGTCACCTCTGCTAATCAGGTTGCAAATCTATAACACTAAGGATTTGCTGTCTGGTGCTTTTCAATTTATGTATTCCAAGTTAGGAATGTCAAATATGCATTCCTAAATTGAGGGGGGATCTTAGCATAGTTATAGTTGATCATGATTAATTCAGTTTAATCACTTTGTAACTAGAGTTACCTTAGTTTAGTTTGTTACAAATTAGTTATTCTTGTAATCAACTATATAATCAAACTGTGATCACCTTCTTCTATAAGCTAATTCTCATTCAATGCTAATAAGTTTTTCCTTCATTATCTTTTCTCTTTAGCTTTTTATGTAAGTTTTCTTTTCATCCATGAAATATATGGATTATGTTACTGAGTAACTTTATTTTTAATTTATTTTGAACTCTTATTGTTTTAAATTTTTTTTGTAGCACTATTGTTTTAACTTAGAGTATTTATAATCCATAATTGCTTATTAAGTTGCTTAAGAGCTTTTTTTTGGTAAGTTTTATACTTCGCTTCATACTTTAGAGATCAAATATTTTATTAAAAAATAAAATAGTGTAATCATTAAAATAAATTGTGTAATATTAAATGAGACGGTAAATGCAAAACTTTATTATAGTATAGAGGATAAAAAAAGGAAAAAAATATAGCATACAAAGAAATACTGCCATAAACTAATATTTTTTTGTTTGTTTTTTACTAAACTATAAACTAATAAGATAAACATATTTACTAAATACCTCTATCTAAAATGACATTCTATATAGCATAGTAACTGTTGAAAAATATTTTTCTATAATTTAAAATTTAAAAGTAAATATTTTTTTTTCTCAATCAGTTTTTTCTAAACATAAAAATTATTCTCTATCTATTTATTTTTCTTTTAGAAATTGTGTTTAATTAAGTCTTTAGTTTTTTTTTATTTATTTATTCGAGGCCTTTTTGCACATTATTAAGATTTTGTGATTATGGTTGTTAGTAGTTTATTGCAGCATGTTTAAGTTTGAATTAAGTTCTTATTAAAATTTCACGGACTAATGCTTTTGGAGTATATTGTAAGTACAATCTAGTCAATTGTTAAGAGATTTTTTTTTTTTTTTTTTAGAGTTTCAACTTCAAGGGTTTAATTCAACCCCGGTCTTCTTTCAAAAGCCTCTCAGTTATTTTGCTCCGCAGAAGTCAAGGATTAGAGGAAGAAAATTGGAGGTAAACCTAACATCCCTGACCTTAATCTTGTTTCTGATAATTGTCTTCTAAATAAAAATCAACTATTGAGACCTCATGATGAAAGAGGGGCAGAAGAAGATAGAATGAAGCTCTGAAAGGAAGAGCAAACATCTCTAGAAAGATTGATGTCAAACAGGGCACAAAAAGTTGATCCACAGCCAAAAAAAGTTGTTGAGCAAGGTCGGGTGGACCTTAGTTACCATTTTAGGATTCCTACTTTTTCTGCTTGATGAGTAATCATGTTCACCTAAGGGGAAGGGAACATATATTCATGGGAAGTCTTAAATTGTTATATGCATAAGGATAACTTTCACCTATTGAGGGTAAGTTAAATTTTATTTCCTTTATCTATACTCCTAAGTCAGGAATTGTCTGAGTGTTTGTCAGCATCAAAAAGGGGAGAATGTTGAGACAAAATCCCTTAAAAGTGCAGTCATCTTGGACCAATTCATTTGTTTTCTCTGATGATTACCCTAATACTTTTGATCACTTTGTCCCACTATACTTCAAAAATGGTGAAACCTTGGCACATGATAACACGGAAATGTTTGTAAGACTGAATGAAAAAGGTGAAAAAGGTGTTGCCTCTGTTCAACGATGATCGCAGATATTTACTGTACTATGGTGTGCATAGAGAGAGTTTGATGTCACTCCCGGGCGCGACTTTGACAAATTAACCAACTACAATAACAGACTACAAAAATAAATCCATTTATGTGTTCGCATGCAGTTCATTACTTTCAGCATTTCTATTCATCATGCATATTTAAATTGTGATTGAAGTTTTCTTGCATGTCGTTGGTTTAATTTGTTCCTCATATTGATGTTGATAAGCCTTTTGTCATATATATTTTCATGATATCCCTAGGTGCATAAATGATAGTTTCAATTGAACTTGTTAATCTTTCAATTCTTGTTTTTTCTTCCTTTGTCCAGATTTTATTTATCTGCATAATCTATGGCCATGAGAAAAGAAACTTTCATAATTACCGAACTTGAGCTTTATACGTGGACTGTCTGATATATGAAAATCATGAATACTTAATTATGGACTTTTACGGCCTTGGGGGTTGTTGCATTTTATTTTTACTCTGCACTTTGGATTAACATACTTATACTTTAACAACAAGGTTGTATGGTGGTGGATGGACAGTGATCCATGTCTCAAATGAAATTTTGTAAAGCGTGTTGAAATTAATATGGGAGATCACACCATATTTCTTGAGCAGATTGATAGTAGATGAAGTCAGAAATGGAGTATTTTGGGACTAAATTCATGGTTAAGATCATATTTATATTACAAGTTTAAAGGAGATAATTAGGAACCTCCAAGCAATATTTCATTTAACACTTCGATGACATTGACAGCAGACTTTTAATGGTGTATAACCAATAGTTTTAAGAATAATACAAATCATTTTCCTTTTGTTTCTTTTGGAGTGATTCATAACAACACGTTAGTAAATAATGTGTTCTAGCTAAGAATGTTTCTTTCGCTTCTTGTCCTGCCATTGCTTGATATCAGCACTTTTCTTTTTATTGACAAATGTTAGTTCGTATCCTTGCATTCATCCTTGTCTTGAATCCTGGACATTCTATTAATGTAAGAGGTCAGCCTGCCATTCCGGCATAAACATTTCTCTATCTGTTAACAATTTTCTTGCTGATGCTAAATTTTATCTTTTATCTTGCAACATTTTAATTTTAGTTGCTTACTTCGGAAGCTTATTTCTTAGTTCTTAAACATTTTAGACAGTTCTTGTTTAATAATGTCATCTATAATTTGTAGATTTTCTATATTATTGTGAAAACCTATATCTCCAGCTTTATGTTTATACTAGGTGAAACGAAAACTATGGTAAAGTTCAAAAATCGATCCTGAAATTTTCGGTGGCACATGTTCCGAGGTGAATCTAACGGACAACACAGAAGACACCTCGGTGATGTTTTCCTGAAACGCAGTTTGGAGGCTCCCTCACCGGGTACTCAAACATGTTCTTAGTCAGCTGAGCAAGACCATTCATAGTCCCTAAAATTTAGAGAAGCGGCAGTTAACAAAATTCAGACAACTTTTGGTTTAATGTCCTATGTTTTGTTCTGTCATGGATTTGATTTTGTTTATACTTATTAGTTGATTTTATTAGTTGATTTAGTGATTTGTTGAGCATGGATTCGAATCTGAAAATAGTTTCTTTGTATATACAAGGATAAGACTGTAAATAATATCTCTTCTCCTTATATTCGTATAACGAGGAATAATAAGTGATTTTTATATCACTTATTTGCTACTCTTGATTAGTAGTTTATTACCCTTTTTGGTGTGTATTTAATGTCTTTAGTGTTGATTAATAGTTTAGGCCTTTAAACAGATTTTTTATCTTTTATTAGTTAAAATTTTAAATTTGTACAATTTTTGTATTTCGGCCATAACTTTTTCTATGATGTCCGTTTGAGCTGATTTTTCTTTTGTTTTTGAGATAATTTAAATATCTACAACTTTCATGAATAAATAAAGCTCAAATTCTGTCAAATAGATGGACGAAATTGGCTTTGAAGTCAGCAGCAGAAATTTGGAATATATGTAATAGCTAGGGGTAATTTTATCATTTTATCCAGAATTAAAAGTGAGATATTTTCTCTCCCTTTTAAGCAATGGGTAGCAGTGGGTCGGTGCTGGGAACAAAGGCAGATCACTTTTGCCTCTTAAAAAAACAGGGAGTTACGAAGCGTAGGGAGAAGAAGGAAGCTTATACCAATTTTTTTTTATTTTCATGATTTCATCATTTTTTCTTGTATTTTCTTTTGCAAATTTAACTATGGTAGGCTAGGATCCTTGTAACCAACTCATAATAGAGATTTCCATGGATTAATCTAGAGGGTTTGCTCTCTTTTGCTCATATTTGTTTCCTCTCTTTCCTTATTTTTGTTTTTGCTCTTGTTCACGTTTTTTATCATGATTTTGTGTATGTTTCTAGGTTCTTATTTCTTTTCCATTTTCTACCCTTGTATTATGCTCCATTTTCATTTTTGAGCTATCTCCTATATATGCTATTTTCTATTTTAGTTGTATTTGTATTTGGTGGCTGTATTGTGTTTTCTGTGCATTGTTTGTGCATTTTCTGATAATAGGGAAGAAAGGGATTAAATGCTAGATTTAGTATTTAGGTTGATTATCCAATGATCATTAATTAGACCGGTTTAAAATTATTATTGTGCGATTGCAATTGTGAACATGTCGTGTTTAATTGAATGTTAGGCGATCGTCTAATAAGAAGGATATTCTAAGCGAATGCAGAGATTTCAGTTTGTTTTGAATAAACCACAAAGCTGATTATTATTTTATCCGATGATAGATATCCAAGGAATCTCAATTCTGAGTTGGTTACTCGTTTTTAAATCGTTAAATTACTTATGACATTCTATTGTTTTAATCTGTTTGAAACTGAACTCAAATCCCCCTTTTACATTCCTGTTAATTTTGACAATGCAGTGCCAGTTCCAAGTGTGAAACAATCCAGATTTGCTATTATAGTATTGATTATGTTTAGCCTGATATTTGACTGAGTTCGACGACTTACATCAATGAGCCTCTGGACAATGAGATATGTAATAATTTTTATTAGTTGATTACATATGTGAATAAATCACAATCTATAATTGTCATTCTCAATGTGTGTGGCTCTATCACTTGGTAGCTGCTGGTTGGAGTGAACAACTGTTGACTAAATAACACGTTCAAGCTAGGATGTTTCTTTTGTTTCTTTTTCTGCCATTGTTTGATATCAGCATCTATCCTTGCCTTCTCTCTTGTCTTAGTGATTCATCTATCCTGGATATGGTTCATATCCAAATCCGACACATGATTGGAAGACCTGCCAAAGGCAACAACATCAAATCCACCTTGTAACCTAAAACATAATCGAAATAATGTTCAACCTATTACCTATGCATCATGCATATTAGTAATGAAAATACATCCCTTATCTCAAACACACCATGACCAATAAATTGTCCAGTCAGACAAACTGAGCAGTCAGCACAACCTCAAGATTGCCGTCACAAATAAGTTACAATTTTGTTCCATGTACCTATACTTAATGCTATCCAAGATTTATGGTGTCTTCTCTAATCAACAAAAATGTGCAGCCCCCTTCTTCTCTATTGGCTTATCTCCTCTTAATTTTGATTTAACTAGAATTAAGGAGTCTAAGTACGAGTTGGATTGACCATAGTCCTATGTGTAACATTTAGTTGGATTTTCTAATTAGCTAGTTTTAGTGATTCTTCCATATTTCTTTCATTTATTTTATGATAATTAAATAAATAGTTCCTCCTCTTCTCCTAATTGTAGATGTGTCTATAAAGCCTTCAAATTTTTTTTACGTTGACTCAAAAACTCTATTAGCATACTAATATCCTAGGATGAATTTTTTTATAATCACGAGGTATATAGGACTTTTATTGGTCATCCAATTAATTTTCCTTTCACTGAGTTATCACATTTTGGAGTAAAATGGTACATCCAGGTCACTCCTTGTTCTAATCAAGTATCAAATTTCAAGCTTGGTTAAAGGACTTAAGTGAAAAATTAATTGTGTCAATGATTTTTAATATATTTTAGAATAATTTAGATTGACTTTATTATGTTGGTCAAAGTAACTTATAAGCTAGTTAGAAGAGAGTGTATTTTGGATTCTTGGACTACTTTTTGTGGGTCCTATAATGTCACATATGATATAAGAACGTTGTTCATTTTTTGTTTTAGTGATAGATTTCAATTTGAGTTCTTGGATCACTTTTTTATGGATTCCAGATTTGAAATCAGTTAGGGAAAGAAACTTTAAAAAATATTTTTCTTTTGAAAAAAAGAGAGTTCTTTGAGAACATATTTAATAGGAGTTTTTGAGTTCAAGAACCCTGTCCACCATATCTATGATTATTCATATTCAAGAGTTGTCCATGCTGGAGATTGGATTCCTAGAGAAGAACTCCCAATAACTTTTTTTTTCAAAAAAATGTTATTCTTAACGTCATTTGAGAGAAAAAAGAGACTCTTTTTTTTTTTTGTCTGGACAAGTAAAATCCAAGTATCCAAATTGAGTTGTACCACTATAAAAAAGACCAAAGTTCTTGCATCATAGGACTCACAAAAAGTAATCCAAGAATCTAAAATGATTTTTCCACTAAAGATGATTTGAGAGTTCTTCCTCTAGAAATTCAAAATCCAACATGAAGAACTCTTAAGAAAGAATAGTGACATATCTAGTTGACAAGAGTTTTTGAGCTCAAAAACCAGAAGAAATCTCATTAAAAATGCTATAATTTTCTTAAAAGTCTTACCAAACACACACAATAATTAATATTTTATTAATACTAGATAATTTCCTAAAAATGACCGAATGCATATTATTCCTTGTCAACTATCGGGAATAGAGACAAAAGTGAATTATAATAATATCCAAGATATTCAACAGATCTTGACATCTCCTCACTTCCTAAAGCTTAATAATTTCCCAACAACAAGATCTCTCTTGGCCTTCCTTCTTATTTTCCAACCATCTAGCTTAATTATTTTTTTGGTGAGCCTTGGGAATCTTTTGATCTAAAATGAATGACTAATTTCTTAAGGTATCAAGATTCTTTTAAGGAATAAACCTTTTTCAATAAATATTTTTTCATTCACATGAACCTAAAAAATAAATTTCTAATCACATGTTTAAGAGACAAAATTATCTGTTAATCATGTTATACCACGTTGATAACTTAACTAATTGACTAGTAGGTGAGTGATAAAGTTATCCATTTTACAACTTTTACAAGTTGACTAAGCTGAAACTAAGATCCAGTGATGTGGATTGTGCAAAAAAAATGTAATTAGAAGGACGTGATTAAACCTCTGAGACGCAACATTTTGTTGGAGCTAGTGGAAAGTGGAAAAGCACGGCCATCAACTGTTGATAGTGTGGTTGGGTGTTGAATGTTGGTAGCTATAAATTTTAATTAACCTTGTAAAGGCTAGTAAACTATGTATTCTACTTGGGCTTCAATTTATAAATAGGATAGCCACGGACTTAGCAACATTTAATTATGAGAGTTGCTGGAAAACCAATTGTTCTTTGTTTATCCTTTCGAATTATTAAAGGGAAAACATGGTTGATATTTGATAAGAGGAATATCAAGCATTAATAAATCAAGTCTCATGAATAATTTGGACAAACCATTCTGTCAGAAAATGTTTAAGAAAAAGTTCAAATCTACATCATCCCAAATTTCAGAGGTCGGTAACTAATCATTCAGCTTCTAAAAAAATTGTCATCATAGTGAAACTTTATTTTAGTTGAAAGATACTTACATTTGATTTAGAATCGTCATTACTCTATTTAGTGGAACAACTTTTGGACCATTTGTTGAAAATGATGTTGGAGATCACACAATATTTCTTAAGCAGATTGACAGTAGATAAAGGTAGAAATGATGTATTTTGAGACTGAAGTCATGACCGAGATCATATTTATGTTAACAAATTTAAAGGAGAAGAGGATCTTGGCCATCAGAGTTGGAAAATAACTAAAGCGTGTTGTTAGTAAGAAAATAAAGGGTTCACGAACTCCAAGCAATATTTTCTCTATAACACATTAATGAGATTAACATTTGACTATAACCAATAGTTTTAAGAGTGTGTCTGCATAATACATATGGTTTTTCCTTATGTTTCTTTTGAAGTGATCTATAACACTACATTTGTAACTAACATGTTCAAGTTAAGAATATTTCTTTTGTGTCTTGGCCTGCCATTGTTTGATATCAGCATCTATCCTTGCCTTCACCCTTGTCTTGAATCCTGGATATGGTTCATATCCAACAAATTGGAGGACCTGCAAAACCCAATAATATCAAATCCACCTTGTTTCAAATGCCAAAGAGGCCAAGTCCAAATATACATGACAAATATTTACCTCTAGCAACACGAAGAAAGGAGCCATCAGAAAAGCTTGGGCAAGGTTGTCCAACAGAGCTGGTGCACGTTTCTAACAGACAAACAATGGTTAAAACATAATTGGAATGTAAAACCTCTGCATTATGCATATTAGTAATGGAATAAAACCCTTACCTCAAACACGCCATGACCAATAAACTGTCCAGTCCAACAAATCAACTGAGCAGCCAACACAACCTGAAGATTGCCATCACAAACAAGTTACAATTTTGTTCAATGTACAATATTACATGTTTTTTTTGTCTCTAACAAAAAAGCAGAAGCACGCACATGAAGATCAAAGAATTGATGCTTAATCATGTCAAGATATGGGAAAGTATTTAACAGTCCTAAAGAGCATTGCACTGAATTTAGAGTATGGTTGGAATAAAGTCTACAAACTTAAGTTTGAATGAATTCATTTCATAAACTGAGTTTGCAAAAGCAACTCTCCCTTTGCTTCCATTTCAAACTGACTTTCAAGGCAAGATTAAGACAAAATGTCAGTTTCCAATCGGAAAACCAAACTAGAAGCATTTTCAGTTTTACTTTTTGAATGGATGTTGGGGCCTTCCAACTGACAACATATGATTTTCGTTGTTAGCAAACTAGGTCTAGCAATCTGAAACTGTGTTCCATTACTTGAAGAGAGATTTTTTTAATTTTTTTTTTTTCGCAATCGGAATCTCTAGCTGATGAAAAAATGAGAAAGAAATATTGAACTGAAATAACTTTCATCTAATGACCCAAATATTCGTCCATCTATTCCGCAGTTAGAAGAGATGTAATTTATTTTTTTCCACTTCTCCACATATGAATCAAAAAAAATATTAGAACAAAACAAAAGAAAAAAGAACTGAAACCGTGCCTCTTGACTCTAGTGTTCTTGCCAAGTTTGCAGAGCTGGCAACATGCAAAACCATTATTGAGACTATAAAGTGATGTAAAGCAAAACTACAGAAGCATTTACTCACCAGAGCAAACAAGTCAGAGACACTCAGAGTTCAAACACAACACAATCGTCAAAAAATTTGCCAAAGTCCGACAAACATGTAATTATCTGGGCTCCATCCAGACCAAAAAAGCATTAATTCAAAGCAAAAAATTCGCACTAAAGAAGACACCGAACAGAAATAAATTCGCACAACAAAACATAACACATAACAGAACCAGTTAAAAAGAGCCACACAGACGACTTCTGATGTCATGTCCAAATAACCTAGTATGTACAAAGTCGTAGGTTCTAATTTCAGAACCATCATGTGAAAAGACTGTATTGTACGGATAAAGAAAGGGTTTTTTTTATCAGTAAATATTAATCTTTTAAAATATTAGTTTTGTTAGTAGAGAAGATCGAATATGTACCTTCCAGCCGAGCGTCCAACCGAGGGAATTAGCGATGAAGCTGGAAGTGACCCAGCAGAAGAAGGTGAGGAAGGCGGCGAGGGAGCCGGCCTTGTTATCCAAGGCGACGTAGAAGAGGGCGTAGAAGAGTGTGGAAAAGAAGCCCCAGTTGAGGACCAACACCGGGGGGAGGAACCCTACGGTGGTCAAGAGGGGTGGGGTGAAGTATAGGATCATTTGGCTCGTGAAGAGGATAGGCCACACGAAGAGCGTGTGGATCGCCACGTTGATGGGGTTGCTGTGGTACGCGCCGTAGAACGCGAAGTGCTTCTCCAGATCCAACAAACCCATTGTTGTTCTTGATTTTTTTGGACCAGACGAAATGGAACAACGCGAAATAAATGGTTTTGGGTTTTGGGATTTATTAATTGGTGTTTCTCTTTTGTTCTGTTTTGGGATCAACAACTTAGGAGGATTGATTGGGAGGATTGAAGTGTGAAATGATGCCATGGAGAACATTGGATTGGTGGTTGGTGGCGCAATGTGTTTCTTCTAAAGCGTGTTAGAAGATGCCGTTGCTGACATGGGCGCACACGTAATTGTCGCCAACAGATTTTGCACGACAAGTTGAATTAAGACAATGTACAGAAAACGATGAGATCAGAAACAACACTGAAATGGAAAGAAAATATAGATAAAAATGTGGTGGACACGAAAATGACTATTTTTTAGTTAGGTAAACGAAAGCATTAGGTAAACGAAAGCAATGTTATAAATAATTATTAGATTTAATAGTCTTTTAAATTTGAGTATTTTTTTAGTTTTCAAATTTAATTTTTTTTTTAAGTTTTTGAAATTCATAATTTCTTTTGATCCGTATATACAATGTAATTTTGTTAATATTTTTTTTAGTCTAATTGAACCATAAATCTATCATATTTATTTGAGGTGTGATCAAGAAATTATTTAATTAATTTTAAAATTTAATAGTAAGTAAAAGAAATAAATGTAGAAAAAATGAGGATTAAATAAAATTGTTAATTTTTTGAAATAGAAAGATTAAGTATCTCTATTTTTTAAATAAGGAGACTAATATTGTGTGATTTTTTTTTCCAACATACACTAGTTGAATGTGTTTTATTCCTAATATACACATATTGTAATATTAAATCCTAATATATACTAGTTTTATTTTTTGGTGAGAAGTTGGGACTATTTTATTATTATTATTATTATTATTATTAAAAAATGTAATAGGAAGTTGAGAGATAATGATCTGACTTTCCAACATTTTTTTTAGTAAAAAATATTTTTTTAATTTTTAAAAAGTATATTTTTTAAAAAAATTCTAAAAATAATTTGTTTGAATAACGAACTGATTTTTTGGTTTTAAACTTTATTTATACCATAATACATTACATCATAAACAAAATATATAAAGAATAATATTTGTCTAAGAAAAAAATTGAAGATGAAGTTATGTTAGGACAATTTTTCTGTTATATCTTTATTGTTGGTAGATTCCACATTTTTTTATGATTTTTTTCGTATGTTTGCAATTGGGGTTATCGTGAAATATGTCCCCAACCTATAAGTTAGTTGCATTGTTGTAGACACTTATAATTGAAAGGTGTTTATATGAAATGAGAGAAATGTTACTTTGCGGAGTAACATGCCTTCTCAAATTCTTTAGGAAGAATCCTCACCTTGAAGTTGTTTCCCCTTCTACAATGGCGCATAGCCGCACACAATCAGGAAGATATGGTTAACACCTTCTTGTGCTGTAGGAATCAATAATGTGCTTGTATACTTTATGTAAAGCCATGTACCATCAATGTACGACAACAAGGATATAACAACAGAATAAATTGTTCTAACATATATACCTTCATCTTCAGTTTTTTCTTAGACAAATATTATTCTTTATGTATTTTATTTATGATATAATATAAATAAAGTATTAAACCAAAAAAATCAATAAATTTTTCTGTATTCAAACAAATTATTTTATTTTAAAAAATATATATTTTTACCAAAAAAAAGAACGTTGGGAAGTCGGATCATTAAATCCTGACTTCCTATTACAAAATATTTTTTAAAAAATAATTATAAAAAAAACAACGGTGAGAAGTCGAGAATTCAACTCCCAACTTCTCACCAGAAAACAAAATCAGTGTGTATTGGGATTTAATACTACAACTAGTGTATATTGGGAATAAAACAGATACAACTAGTGTATGTTGGGAAAAAAAATAACATTGTGTAGATTGAATAAAATAAAAGGTCAAATAATCTATTTGGTCATTTATCTTATTTATTTCATTCAATTTGGTTCTTTATGTTTTAAAAGGTTCATTTTGATCCTTTATTTTTTTAAAAAAAAAATAGGTTCAAAATAGTCCTTTCGTCCATGAATAATTGACGCTATTAATAATTACAAATAGTAAATGCTAAAAACCACTAAAAATGTGTTTATCAGTTTTTCTTCTTCTTCTACCAGCGCAGACCAAAATCTTCCCTCAAATTCCTAATCCCAAAACCCTAACTCTTACCTAGTATTAGTACTATACCTCAAAGTGGTGGGGCGGCAGCCGTGGCAGCCTATGGACGGGTCCAAAAGAAGCCGAAGCCATCGGTCATCGTAACACGGGAGAGCGCCAACATGCTTTGTGCCCACATTCTCGAAGTTGGCAGAGACTTTCGACGTCTTCAAAATCATCGCCAGCTACGTCTATCGCCGCTAATGTGGGATTTGTATCCTCAGTGGTAACATAACGTTCACAAATGTGAGCCTACAGAAGCCAATGTCGGCAAGCGTGGTGGTCACACTTGACGGCAAGTATGAGATACTATCCTTGATAGGGTCGTTCCTTCCTCTACTGGTGCCGTAAGGGATGGTGAGTCTTAGCATATAACATCGTGATCACCACCGCCATCGACCCTCTCCTCCCCAACCTTAATTTCTTTGATTCGTTCTTGTTTCATTGTTTGAGGTTTATTTGTTAGGTTAAATAATTTGATTTTGAGTTTTGGGGGCTTTGAATTTGTGGATCAGATTTTGGGGTTTTTTTAACTTTTGACTTTGAACTATCAATTTTTATGGATTTGTTAAAGGGTATATATGTTGGCCTGTCATTATAGTTTCTTGGTAATTTCAAATGTTAGACTTGAGTTGTTGTGGTTATCATTAAGTTTGATGTGTTTTAGAAATGAGAAATGATCTGATTTTGAATTTGCAATAGATGACATGTGGTGGATCATAAAGCTTTGAGATTTAAGAGGAACAAGAAATATTATAAGAGGAACAAGAAATATTATTAGGATCTGGGGTTGCAATGGAAGAAGGAGAAAGAGGAGGAAGATAAAGGAAAAAAAAACTCACATTTTGTAATATTTTTAGTCATCAATATCTTTATTTCATTAACGGTGTTAACTTTAGATAGATGAAAAGATCATTTTGAATCAATTTTAAAAAATAAAATACCAAAATAAACTTTCTAAAAGATAAAAGATAAAATTGAAACAAAAAAATAAGTTAAATGATCAAATAAATCATTTGGTCACAATAAAATTATCAAAATTTTATTTAAGCCTAAAAACGTTATGAATAATTAAGGACTAAACTGAAAGACAATGGTCAAAGTTATGGTCTAGTTTTTTTATAAGAAAAATAACATTAAAAAGCAAATTAATGGATAATATCACAAGTTGGTCGTTAAGTTAATGTCTCATTCAAAGTAGTAGTTGTGGTATTTTCTTTTAACAAAATATGCAAGCAGAAGTAAACGTGGGATTTAGATTAACAAATTTGGATAGTGAAATGTTTCAACACTGAACAAAGATTACTCAAGGTTAATTTTTGGCTTGTAGAGCTGAAAAAATGAGAAAGGATATGATGTTTATAAACAAGGACATGAGGGTCATTTTAATGAATGGTTTCGTAGAATTCCACCCAGATACAATTTATTGGAATTATGTGCTTGAAGTTGAAGGGTAGTTCTTCGTTGAACCCTTATCCACACTATCGCATATATGTAAGGACCAGCGTAGCAACCACACTTTCCAGCAATATTGCACCTTTTCGCCCATAGCCATGGCTGAAGCAATTATGGGTTTAACCCTTTTCAAATCGCACACTCTTAGCTCATGTCTACAAACAAACAAGTTTCAAGTGAACCAGTCTTCAAGATTGGTAAAATGGTCCTTCGATATATCCATTTAATCTCATGCTAGTAGTTCAAAGATGGAAAAAAAATGAAGGTGTTTCTTTCTTTTGCAGCCAAAGCAGCATTCAAATTCTACCCTTTTCAACAGACCGTGGCAGGTAAGTATAGTTCATATTGAAAGTGGAAACCAGGTTTATAGAGTGTTTTTTGGTATAGTGGAATGGAATGGAATAAGAGTGAATTAAAATGAAAATTTAAATTATAATAAAGTGTAAAAGTGTAGTCTCACCTCGTTTTAGTGTTCATTTTACTCCTTTAGTTCCTTTTCACTTCAAACAAATAAGAGCGTAGTATAAGGCTTAAACCTTGATTGATAGCATATTGCATTATTATGTGTATTTGTAAACAAGGTCTTAGAGGGCAAGAGCGAAAAAAGAGGTTCTTTGGGCAAAGTGAATGGCTTGCCAGATTGGCCACTGATGGCAATTATTGTAGAGCAAATGGAAGGGCAAAGAGATTTGATCACTGAGAAAACAGTTTCCCATCTTAGTGATCAGGCAATAAAGAATGTTTGTAAGTCTCAACGTTCAAACTCTGTTCCTTTAATTTCTTTCTTTTTTTTGAACTAGAGATTTTAATTTGATTACTTTTTGGTACCCTTTTCTGTGGCAGACTCTTGGTACATAATGTTCACCGTTTGGGGGTGCTTATTCTTTGGTGCCATGAAGGTAATTGAGGGATTTCTCATTCTATTCATGTTTAGCAATTGTGTATGAATATTTTAATTTATTTATTTTTTGGTTTGATATGATTTAGGATCCATATTACGACTCAGAAACATATAGGGGAGATGGAGGAGATGGAACTGGCAACTGGATTTATGAAAAGGTATGTTTTTTATCTTATCATTCTTGCACTTAAAACCTCAAACAGGGGAGTGCAAATCAAACCCAAAGCACTGAGCACTAGAATAATGCTACAGTACCCAAAAATAACGAATTTAATTAAAATATATTAATAGAACAAAGTTCTTTATTTCAACTATTCAATTCGATCATAAATTATCAAATATAATAAAACTATTAATTTTTATAATTATTACTTGAAAGTTATATTTAATTTTTAAATAATTGGTGGTATAAAAATGAAAAATCTTTACATAAAAAAATAAACTAAAAAAATATTAGACAAAGTACACAAATGTGATATTTTGCATTTATATGGGAAGATATTTTATTCCATTACGTCCCTTGAATGATCAAGCATGCCCTGCCTCCACTGTTAGGTTTGAATTCGTGGAGTTTTATGCTTCTCACTTTCGAACTAGATACCATCATTGTTATATATATATATATATATATATATATATATATATATATATATATATATATATATGTAAAGTTTAATTTATGTAATTATTATTATAAAAATATTACACTGTAATTACATTCTAATTAAATTCACATATGTAACTATTTTTCTTCATACTCCAACCAAGAGGCTTTATAGTTTCAAATCATTCAGTTCGGTGAAAAATTACGGTATCCACATTTATATTTGTGTAAGTTTATTCAGAAATATTTTTAAGAAAAAAATGTTATAAAATTTTAGATAAATTCAAATTAACTTATGCACATACTTATTTGTAGAAACTTTCTCATTTTTTTGAGAAATCATGTAAGAAATCTTCTACAAATTAACTTATACATTAATATTAGCTTAAAAAAATTATTTCATTTTTTTCAAATTTTATTTTCATAAATATACTTTTAAATAAGCTTACCCAATGCATTAAGATCAGAAGAGGCCAAACTATTAGCTAAATTGGAACTTAATTACCATTTACAATATAAAAGGTTTTATATAAATATGCAGTACTTAAAGATGACAGCAATATATACAGGATATGCTGTACGTATGCCGCATTCTAAAAGCAAAATAGCACTTTCCTGTAAAGTAGAGTCCAAAAAGAAAAACATATAGAAACTTGAGTATTATTATGGCTATGCAGCAAGATGCTATGGAAGCAGAAGCCAGAGAAGCTCTGTGGCGGGAGGAGTTGATTGAGGAGATAGAACAAAAGGTTGAAGGGTTGAGAGAACTTGAGGAAGCTGGAAAGAAGAACTAGTCAACTGATTCATACCTTTGCTTCCACCCATTAACCAGGCGATTCTCTGTTATTGTATATATAAAGTGTAATTTCTTAAGCTTCAAAATGCAATGCTGAACCACAGATAGTACTTTGAATTAATATATGGGGTCGCAATATAAATCAATGGGTCGATTTTAATCCTATTGTTATTTGAATAGTTTATTCAAGGCTAACAAATATAATTAGTAATTACTAGGCAACTTCATAAATAATTAACTGGCCGGGATTTATTATATACTTAAAAAAACACAATTATGCAAGATAATGCAGAAATGACAGGGAAAGCCTAAACTAGGATGAGGGTGCCAATTTAATATTCAATCGGATGCGACATAGGAAGTAGAGAGTCGGATGCGAGAAGCCTATCCAGCCTTGTTTGAGTCAGGTAAATTTTGGGGACGAAATTTCTAAAAGGGTGGGAGAGTCGTAACATCCTGAAATTTCGATAACTGAAAATAGACGTTTGATGTATTTCTTGTATTATTTGATTATTTGATTAGTTTAGATTATTTGAAATGTTATGTGAATTATTCATGCGCAATTGCTTGGTGTAGATGTCAAGTTTTGTGAAGTTTGTTGAGTTGCGCTGAAATTGTGTAATTTCGAGTTTGACCCAAAAATATGTTTTAGTAAAATCACCATTCTGGATTGGTTAACCGTTGGATCGCCTTCAAATTTTAACAGTAGGTTTATAACCCACATATGTAACTTTTAACCGTTGGGATTGTCAAAATAACATCTAGCGCATGAGAAATTAATATTTTCACAGAAATAAAAATTTCAAAATTAGGTCAACTCGCTCAGCCGAATTTTGACAGACATTTTGGCTTGCCTGGGCAAGTCAAGTCGGTTATAAGAACATACCAGCAGCGAAAATCATGAAAATGGAGGTCTTCTTCTTCCTCCCACCTTCCCCCAACCTCCCCCCATCACCCTCCACCACCCAAGACCACCGATGATCGCCACGAGCCGCCGTTTCTTGCCACGAGATCACCGCAAGAGAGGAACCCTTTAATCAGAGCAGAATCTTTGAAACTCTTCTTGAAGTTTCGGTAGAGAACGGAGCTCTCAATCCTCCTTTCTTGGTTTCCTTGAGGTAATCTTGGTTTCCTTGTCTTAGCTAGTTTGAAGCCTCTTTTGATATCTATTGTGATTTGGGTACCGTTATTGAGAGTTTTACACATCCTTTGAAAACCCTTTGAAAATGAGATATTCTAAAAGTCTCATTTTTATGAAATTGATGTCATTTCTATAATCTTAATTGAACCTCGATCACATTGATGTAATCGAAATTTCAAAATGATGTCTTTTGATGTGAACTCTTAAAACATTGTTTAGCCCCTTTTCGATTTAAGTGGGTATTTGACCCCAAATTTTAATTTTGACCTTGCCTTTGAAATATACACTAAATTATCTTTAATTTGGTGTATAGAGCTCTGCGTTCGGACAAGCACGTGTATTCAAAGAATCACGAAACAACATTATTAGGTTGTAACAGGGAGAACTCCTAGTTAGGTAAGGGGAGTTTATTATTTAGTTATAGTTTTGGTACCATAGTTGGGGCCCATGGAGTCAAACTATAAAGATAACTGCTTGTCCCTGCTGTGTGCTGGTTTTTCAAGAAAAACTATGTTTTTAACTAATGGGATGCGATGTATTTATGATTGGTGTGTGTTTGTTCCTGTATGTGCTCATTTTCAAGAAAAATTGTGTTTTTAACTAATGGGATGCGATGAATTGGCTTGTTGATGAATAAAATTGTGATTGATGTTGTTGTAATTGATTGAATTTTTGGGAAAAAGTCTTAATTACAGAGGAGACTCTGCCCAAAATTTTATAATATGTTTTCCTATTTAATTCTTTATTAAATTTTTAAATGGACATAAGAGTGTATTTTCTATATTGTAGTCCTCCTCTTTAATTTAGAATTTTTCTAATATACCAGTCTCGTGGTAATATGGATTGTGGATGAATGAGGTGATATTGATGTCATTAATAATGTTGAAATGAGATGTTATTGATGTGTTGGTGATGATTGAATGAGATAATGGTGATGTGTTTGATGATGTACAAATGAAATAATGTTGATGTGGTTGATGATGTTGAAATGAGATGACTTTGATATGTAAGATGATGATATTGAGATGATGTGATGTTGATGTTGATAATGAGATTGATGAGAGATAATGTTGATGTGAATAATGTCTTTGTGTGGTGTGGACACACATGGATATCCATGAGGGGTGCATGACGGGTTACCCTTACGAGGAAGGATTTGTTCCTAGCCAGGTCATACATTGATGGTACTCATGGTTGTATGATGTATGTCCACGTGGGATGCAGTGACCGGTTGGTTATCCTTACGAGGATGGATTTGTTCCTAGCCACGGTTAGTGCATCGGTGAGCCCACATTGGTGTGTTATGTATGTACAAGGGGGTGCATGACGAGTTACTCTTGTGAGGAAAGATTTGTTCCTAGTCGGGTCATGCATTGATGATGCTCATATTTCATACTTCATTTGCATGCATAAAAATAGAATGAAGGCACTCGCATACCTGGGGGTTTCTATGGGCTGAAAACGCAGGTACTAAGGGGTCATCAGGTTTGAAATTCCCTAGCGACGCTGGTTGATCACCGGGGGGAATGGTCAGTGCACGACAGGGTGGCCCTGATAGGCAATGAATCATTTTCCTGTGATAGACTATTTTCGGGATATGGTACCACATTGCATGCTGATAAATGAGTCAAGTGCATGCATCATTGTATGCATGATTGTTTGAGTTGTGAAATGCATTGAATGATTGGCTTGTTGAGTGTGTATTGGAATCATGGATTTTTGTTAATAATTTTGATGGGTAAAATTGTTTCCTTCCCAATTGCTGCTATTTGATATTTGTTGGTTTTATATAATAAACTCATCCTTGCATTTGTTGTACCGTGTGATTGGTACCTGTGATGATCACGAGCTTTTGTTCGTGGGAGCAGATGAGCAGCAGTAGGTGACCTTGGAGGGAAATATTCTATTTGGTTGGAGTCACTGAACCGACGTGATGACGTTGGAACTCTTTTTGGAAAGAGTTGTGTTTTGTTAATAAACTATTTCATAGTTAGTCCCTTAATCCTTTTTGTGGATATGTATAGTTTGAGTTGTAAATACATGTAAAACTAAATTAGGTTCTAAACATGTGAATGATGAGCACTGATGTAGTATATGTATACATATGTATTCAATTATCGTATTTGTATCGTGTGAATGATGATTATATTATTGCCAAAAACTTACTACCATTTTCATAATTAGATTAATGGGGTTTTCATTAAAAATTTGAAATTCACACAATTAGAGTTAGTGATGTCGTAGCGACAAGGCGGATCATTACATTATGTGCCAATAATATCGTTAGTTATGTTCACATTGTAGTGAAATAAAATAAATGTGTTAAAAATGTTAGGAAATAAATTTTTTATTTAAGCTTTTAATGTTTTAAAATTATAGGGAGAACAATAAAGAACATAAATCATATTGTTTTTTTCAAAATGAAATTCTACATTTATGTATTAAATGATATAGAAAGTGACTATACATCGGTCATAGAAAAAATCGATGTGGAAAAGACACTTCTACATCGGTTTTAAGACAAAACCGATGTTGTAAGTATTATTCAACATCGATTTTTTCTTAAAATCGATGTAGAAGAGTATTTTCACATCGGTTTTTGGAAGAACCGTTGTAGAAAGTTCTTGACAACATCGGTTTTCCTAAAAATCGATGTTGTCGTGTGCAACACAACATCGATTTCAACATTGGTTAAAAATCGATGTTGAATGTACAAAAATATTGATGTGAAAAGCCATTTTTCTATTAGTGTACATTGGAGTGGCTGTAGTGATCACTGGGTGCAAGTGAAGGTTTCGAGAAGAGATGGTAGCACGTTAGTTGATGGTGGTGGTGTCTGGCTTAGTTGCATGAATCAAAAGGTTGTGGTGGTTGGGTGCAAAGTGGTAACGACATCAACATTAAATAAATTGAATGAATATTTTAAATCAGTTTAAAAAATAATAGATCAAAATGAATTTGATAAAAAATAAAGAAATATATATGTGTGTGTGTGTGTGTGTGTGTGTGTGTGTGTGTGTGTAAAGTCATTTGACCAAATAACAATTGCCAACAATTGACTATCCATCTTAAAGCTTCTCAAGAGTTACTAAATACACTATATACTTTTCTTATACACTATATGAATTTTTTAAAATGCCAATAGTTCCTTCAATTGCTTTATTACATATGGTGCTTCTCTATCCTGCTCACTTGTTTTGGTTTGCTGTTGGTGTTTGCTCACTTGATCGTGTTGTGGTTGTGCATTGGTGTTGCTGTTGGAGGGGGTAGTTGGGGGTGGTGGTAGCGGCGTTCAGCGGTGACAGTCGTCGGAGAGGCCATCGTGGGCGGTGGGTGCAAGGTAAGAAGTCTGAACTTTTTTTTTTCTAAAATAGGGATTACGTAATCCGTATGGATGATACGGATTACATAATCCGTAAGAGCAATATGAGGCTTACGGATTAGTCAATCCGTAGTAATCTTCCGGATTGACGAATCTGTATGCAGTTTAAGGATTGACTGATCTATAAGCCTCATACGGATTATCCAATCCGTATGGTCTTTACGGATTGACTAACCATATGCTTCATACGGATTGACTAATCTGTGTAGATCATACGGATTGGGTAATCCGTATGAGGCTTAAATTATTTTTTTAAAAAAATTAATTTAATTTTAGAAAGAATTTTGTTGTTTATAAGTTAAAATAAAAGAGTTTAGGTGTTTTTTATGCATATAAATCTGTATGTTTTTGAATATTATTATGTGTATGTTTTGAAAATGAAATAATATTAATTTTATTTGTTAAGATGGACAACGACGAGTGGATATATGACAGTATTATGTCTGAAGAAATTAATATGGAGGAAGACATTGGTGAAGAAGCTAATGCGTTTGAAAATGTTAATTGTTCAGTTGATTGTTCGGTAGCATTCAATACCGACGAGATATATATTTGATTTCGCAGGTAGTTAAAGTAGTTAAATGATTGAGCTTAAGTATACAAATAATAGTACCCAACAACGCTGCAACATCGTCCAAAGTGATGCTCAGCTCTCCGATGGGCAAGTGGAAGCTACTGGTCTTGCCATTGCACCACAAACCCAGAAAATAATCCCCTGTCACCAGTCTCCACAGAACAGGAAATCAACGTGCTTAACCTGGTAGCTGCGACTAACCCTTGAATCTCAAGTGCTGGCTTTCCAAACTTTTCTACCTTACGCCAATGGGATGCCAATTTTAACTCTGTCCGTTCCTGAAAAAATGTATGTAAGTAACAACACATATATAGACAAATAACTATTAAGTTGTATTAACTTAAACACATCAATACCTCTCCGGCCCAAACTTTCAGTGCGACATGGTTAGCGTAATCTGTCAAAACCGAAGGATCTTCCGGCCCACCTGGGAAGCATTCAAGCTCGGTCCCAACATCCTCATGCACTGGTACATGTTCCGGCTCCGGAACTCCTTCCTTAACAATAGGTTCCTCAGGAACACCCTCAGCTACCCGTTGTCTTCTTGCGAATGCGGTAGGCCTATGACATTCACCGCCCTGTTTTATAGCTCGACGCAATCCTCCTCTAGTTCTTGCCATAATCTGTACCATTTGTTAATCAACATAGTCATAAACTTAAAACAAACAAACAACAAACATATATACATAGCATTGGTTACATATTATGAATCTATCTAGTTTCCTTCACTTCCTTGAACTCTTAATCAAAATATAACCAAATACCATATAACAAAAATTAATGACATGCAAATTGTTAACTTTGTTGCCCACAACATTCAACTCATTATGCTTAAGGCTTCAACTTATGGATTGGCATCATTACTTTCATTCCTCTCCCAACTTATCACACTCCCAACTTATTACATCTAGCAATTCAATAATTGGTTATAACTGCACCATAAAACAATGTGTTTACTCAATGTACACAAGTCACCAATGTGAATTAACTTGAAAATGAAAATGTTAACTTATACTACTCTTAATCTTCCTTGAATATCAACATATTATTGTCCTTTATGTTTTTATTAACTTAATTTCTATATTCAGTCATTCTTATTTAACTTTATAATAACTTTAAATATCAAATATCATATAACTACATGTAATACTGTCAATAATACATATACATCACAAGCAAGTACATATGACATACAATGCTGCCTTATTTCCCCTAATAAACCAATTCATATACAGTCATTCAAATTTCAACATCCTAATATACATAAATTAATCACATTTTTACAAATTTAAAACAATTCTTAAGGTTTTAAGGTGCATACATATTACCTGATTCGTATGAAGCTTACGGATTACACAATCTGTAAGCTTCATACGAATCAGGTAATCCGTATGGACCTTACGGATTACACAAACCGCAGGCTTCATACGGATTAGGTAATTCGTATGGCCTTTACAGATTACACAATCCATAAGGCCCATATGGATTATCTAATCCATATGCACCTTAAAATCTTCTTACGGATTATTCAATTCGTGTCATCCTCACGGATTAATCAATCCGTTCGACACCAAGCCATTAACAACTTCCTCACCTTCGTCGACGAACGCAAGCACCGACCACCACCACCAACGCGACCACTAGGCCGAACCAACAATGCTACTCGACTGCCTATTTCAACGACGCCGGAGAAGCACCAGAGAGGAAGCTGTTGCGGAAGAATGCACTGTACCTTGGTGTAGGAGAAGAAGGGAGATGGACAGAGAAAACGAAAAAGCGCCTTCAGCTGTTCAAATTTTTTTAATTTAATGAAAATAATTAAAAGGGTAATTGTGAAAATACACTGTAGCTATATAATGTATAAGAAATTGTTATAGTGTATTTAGTAGCTCCCAAGCTTCTCTATCACTCAGACTAGAACCCAAGCCCAAAGTTCATGCTTCTTGCTTAACCCAGCAACTCAAAAACATGCTTCAATATGGATCCAAAAATATAAACAATGTTTCCACATCCCAGTTACCTAAAAGGCTAAAACGTCACTCAAAACCCTTGCATTCAAAATTATGTAAACACTAAACACCGTCTCTTACACCAGGCAATATCCCCATAGCATCACCAAGTAAATCTCCATCTCTCAAATTAAATCTCATGTTCAATGTGACAACGTGTAAAATAACAAGAATTTAAGATTAACTACAAAATTAATTAATGAGAGGAACAAATTAAAAAAATAGTTTTGAAATGATGAAAAATATAGAGCCAGAAATATAAACAATTAACAATAATAAGTAACATGACCTCAAAATAAAAACAATAATAAGTAACTTAAGTATTAATTGTGAAAATATAAAATCTAATTGCAAAAATTACAAGTTAGTAACAAAAATACAAAAGTTAGTAATTGAAATGTAAAAGTTAATAGTTGGAATTAAAATTAGAAGATAGATTGTAAAAGTTAGTTGCATGAATGTAAAGTTGAATTCATAGTCTATTCATAAATATTAAAATAAAACATCATTCATCATTAGTCAATTCATTATTAATGAGTGATGTTTTCACGTCTCAACTCAATTTTACCTTATTTCAAAAGATAAATAAATAAATTTACTCATAATTTTAGAAATATTAACAGGTAATAGCAAATGAAAAATTGAATACTTAAAAAAAAAAAAAAAAAAAAACTCTGAAAGCTCACAATCAAACCTTAAGTCTCTTGAAGAGTCTTTTAGGATCTATTATTTTTTATATTTTGTAGATCAAATAATTGACTCACTTAAAAGAATATTTGAGCAGTATAACACATATGAGAAGATTTTTTAGATTTTTGTTTAGTGTTGAAAGACTTAAATCATTCTCTAATGAGGACTTAAAATTACGTTTCGAACATCTTGAAACTTATTTAAAAATGATAATTCTTATGATCTTGATAATTAAGAATTATTTGAAGAAAGAAAAGTAATTAGAGAGATTTCAACAATTGAATCAAAATCAAACTTTATTATATTGAGTTCTTTTAAGATATTTAATTAATTTTTTTCCTAATTTGGGTATAGCTTATAGAAAAATATTAACTATTTTTAGTACTGTTGCATTTGCTAGAAAAGTTTTCAAAATTAAAATTTTTAAAATCATGTTTCTGATTTTTTATGTCATAAGGTAGATTAAATAATATTGTTTTAATTTCTATTGAAAATAATTCTTTAAAAATCTTAATTATGAACGGATTATTGATGATTTTGCAATAAAAATGCATAAAGAATAATATTTAAATGATTATGAGGGCACCATTTTCTATGTTTGTGAAGGCACCAAAATTCTTAGGTTGTTAATGAGAATGACTATTTTTATGTAAGAATGAGAATGATTAACATCAATCGTTAGATCAAAATGAAAGATTTATATTAAAATATTTTAAATTTAAATTAAAATCTGATGTAAATACAAAATCTCTAAAAGATTCATTAAACAGAAAATCAAATATTTTATTTATTGTGGCCTAAAATATATCAAATCTATCATGACCATCACCACCATCATGATCATCACCATCACTCTAATTATGATTGTCGTCGTTACCACCAACATGATTGTCGCTGTCACCACCAACATGATTGTCATCATCGTTGCCACCACCACCACAATTTTTATGTTCTTAATATTGATGAATAAAAGGAATGAGGAACTAAAAATAGTCAAAATAAAATAAAATATAAGGATTGAAAATAGAAATATAAAATCTCATAGGGATTAAAACCATAATAAACTCAATAGAAAATATAAAAAATAATTGACATACTTTTATTGTTGAGTAGAAATATTATATATATATATATATATATATATTACACATAATAATATTATATATTAATATATATTATGTATATAATATTTATAGAGATCCCGTATTGTCTTGACAAGGGTGTATTGTATCGACTCAGGAACCTGATCAAATCAATCTAATTTAATTACATTTAACAAATTGAGTTGAGTTAAATTTAAATTAATTGACCCAATTCAGTCTACATTAATATAATAAATTCTATTATAGTGTGACCATTCACACTATCAGAGATTTAGCATTAGATTGTAATATACATGTAATTCAATTGATGTAATTCATATGTTTTGAATTGGCTTTATGTGCATTCATTAGTATTTTTCCAATGTATGACTTTCTCCATATGTTTTCCGGTAATGTAAGATGTTTGGCTTTCTTATAACGATGTTCATATTAATCATGTAGAAATTCAATTTCTACTAACAAAGTTAATCATTATGCTACTTATAAGATTCACAAGAATGCTACTATGAAACTTATGATTATCTTTACCGATGTTAACTTTGAGGTCTTCCTAGATCATTTACAAAGATTGATTTTTTTCTTTATTTTTATTTTTTTTATAATTTCTAAAATAAATTATTATTTTAATTAGTCAACTCAACTTAATCCAATTAAGGTCAAATTGGATTGAGTCGAAATATTGCTTAACAAAAAAAGAATAAACTCAATTATGTTTAATTGAATCTTAAATCGTCCCAAACTCCCAATCTCAATCCAGCCTAAGTAACTTAGGTCCTTAATGTTTATACTTTATAATCCAACTATATTCTCTCAATAAAAAAATACCTTAGACTAACACGATAAGATAACGATAAGATAGGTAAGAAAATATTATCATATTTTATTGACATAAGAAATAATTGATTATAAGAAGTAACACAACTATTAAAATTTATCTTATGTTATCGAGAACATTAAACACACCTTAAATGATACCTAAAAAAAAAAAAAAAAAAAAAAACCTAATCCTGCTTGATCCTAGTCCAATTGGAACGTAAAGAAGGTTTGAGATGTCCTGTCAATTTCATTTTCATTGGCATGCAACCGTTATCCGTTGTTTGATCACTTTATTTTTTTGCAATCCGGTGGGCTATCTTACCTTACCTAAACCTAAGCTTGTGAAGTTGTGCTGCTCTCCATTCCGATCATTACGTAAAGCCTCATCTCATAACTGGTCAGCCCCACCCCACAAACAATACATGCATATCCTATCTTATCCAACAAAAAAAGATTGCACAGAATCTGATAAGTAAAACGATTGAATTGAAATGAATTGAACAGAACACAACAGAATGCTGCATGCACAACAACTTAACTAGAAAAGTCCTTCATGTACTCTGACACCCTCTTTTGTCAAACACATTACCACTCTCACCTTGTAAAAGATCTACAAGTGATGTCACTCAAAGCAGATTTTATATACCAAAAACCTAAGTGGATAATGTTACTTATAAGATAAGTTCCTGATATTTTCTTTTCGAAATACAATAGTCCACTAAAATAAGTAAATTAAAAAAGATTATTTTATTTTAAAATTGTTCAATGGGACTTGAAAAGCTAAAAGTTACGTACTCTACATACAAATTTAATTTTGAGAAAAAAATATATCTTATCTATGTATGTATCTAATGACACTTTCGAAGTAAAAAAAATAATGACACTTAGAAATAAAAGTGGTTCATCATCTATAAACAAGTTATTAGCCTCTGCCCAAGCGAGATAGATAATTTGGGAGTGGGCACTGGTTGGAATGGACCGGATTTTAGAAACTTTTAATCCAAATATTGTTAATTTGTTTGAATCTTATTTAGCTTATTTAAGTCTATAATTTAAGATACAAACATAAATATCACAAGAGGTTAAGTAACACAGGCAGATTGGGAAGCTTAATTTCAAGAAATGAGAAAATGAAAGAGAAATGCATCATGCGTGAACAAGCCAACAAGGTGAGGTGGAAGAATTTTTTATGGACACCAAGTGGGCTAGGTGTCTTGATGGCTTTTGAACAAAATGTATGAGCCACCCTAAAAAAATATTTGTTCTTGCATTATGATGTTTTCAAGGAAAAAAATCTGAGAACTTTAATTTGCATGCTTAAGTAAGAGTATGATCTTGGTGGGTGGCGAAAATGAAGCTTGCAAGAAGAGGAAACCAATGACTTAGGCATGGTTTTACATTGTTTTGTCTCACCATAATTAGGATACCAGCATTAAGATTTTTCAAAATCTTTACACCTGTATCGCAATCAGAATTATTTATAATGACATAATCCCAATTTGTTTGTAACTATTAGACTCTTTTTTAATTGCAATGTGATTGCGATCTCAAACTTTGGAGCTGGATTAATGTGAGTTTGGTGCGGTTGATGGAATAAGAAGAATAAGGCGAGTCTGGCTTGGTTTGTGAAATTTTAAAATCAATTCGATTTTGATTGGATCAAATCAAATCATCAGATTTATTATTAAAATAATAAAAATAAAAAAGGAGAATAATTATAATAGTATGTAATTTAATATACTTATTTTAAACTATTTTTTAACTACTAGGCTAATATGAATATGTTTAATTTTAAGTTAAAAATTAAACTATATCTGATATTACAATTATAATATTCATTTATCAATAGCCTTAAAAATGAAAAAAAAAATACAATTAAATAGGACCAAACTAAAAAATCCAAACACTATAAAGGTTAAAAAAAAAATACTAAGTAATCAATTGGATCAGATTTTTAAAAGCGAAATTCGAGATTTGATCTAAACTCATCATGTATGTAATTTTTTAATTTGATTCAAACCAATAATTTGAATCAATCTGAATTTTCCGGTTTAGATCGATTTGAATTCATCGGATTGTCAAATTGATGTAGATGCATAATCACTGTAATAGATATTTTGCCACAGGAAATCACAAAAATCAGCGAAATATGTTAGGATAACGCATGTAGATGTAGTATTAAACGTGAGAGAAAATTCGGAAATTTGTCTGAACATACAGTGTTATTAAACTCACTTATGCAATGTCATCTGCAATTATTTGCTTACTAGCTAATGAAATTAATATCACCACTAATTATTTTATTCTATAAGCCAACCTAATTAGTATTTTCTTTCAACAGTTGTAAATAACTAATAACTTAATCAACATATATAAAACTAAATATATATTTAATGGATATTTACCCTCGCATTAATTCCATATTTCTGTATATTTATTTATTATAAATTTGATTCTACATTTTTTTGTAATCAATTCTACATTTTTCAATGTGGGTGTTTTAAAAAAACATTTTTTAATTATAAATAGTGTAAATTCTTCTACTATGAACATTTTATTTTTATTTTTTTATGCCCTTCAAATAATAATGGAATTTTATAAAAGATGCAATTTTTACTTCCAATCAGTTTTCAAGATTTTGGTGTGACATTCATGAATTTGGCAAGGTCTTGTCCCAACTCGTAAACTTTTTTCTCTCTTTCAATTAAAGCACTAAGCATGCTCTCAATTTTAAGTTGCAAAAAAAGCTTATGAGTTGGCCTGTTGCATTTGCATCTATGTTTTCTCCGTTTATTAAATTTTTAAGAAAGTTCAAAATGAGATTCCTTTACACGATAAAACACTTACAATTTGTTTTTCACTTCTCATGTTCTTGTTGAATAGCAAAATGTTAACTTTTAAGTGATCCGTTATAAACTTGTATAACTGATGTAGAATTATTATATTTTTTTTTCTTTAAAATTAAATTTTTTCTTTCCTACACTTATATTTTCACATAAAATGTCATGTTTTCATGCTTTTAATATTTTATTTTTCTAATTTTTTGTTAATTTTTCACATGTACAACAAAATAATTGGCACGAAGCGCTAGTGGCCTAGTGCTTTGGTTGACTGGCACGAAATATAATGTGTTGATGCTATGTAAACCTTTGGAAAAAACAACATGGATTCAAGCGTTGGATTATGGGCATGTTGGGTAATCTTTTTACTACTTCTAAAAAAAAAGTAAATAAGAAAAAAAAAATGAAATGATTTTTTCCATAAGTAAATATTATCTCTCAATTAACTAATTTTTAGAAGCTCACCAATATAGTTTCTCTAAAAGATGAGATGACATCTACAAATGAACTAATGAAAAACTCATTTTAGTTTATGCAGAATCTCGTTTCATTTTTTCTTTTTACTTTCTTTTTCTATAAGTGCTTCTAGAAAAACTTACATCCAAACATGTCATACCTATAAAACTCTATAAAGCCTTGAGGACATGATCATCTTTTCTCAAATTTTTAGGTTATTTTTTAGAATTCAGAGTGAACAGAGGAAGATCTTATAATTAAGAACATTTTGGGAGTCAGGGCGTTAAAGGTTTTTTTTTTTTTTTACAACATGTAGATCCAACTAGTTAAACGATTTCATCACCACCATCACTTGTGTTTTATTGTTTTCTTATATGTAATTAAACCCCTCTAGGCCTAGGTGATGACCTTAACTAAGATCTCTTTTAGATGATTATATTTATTTTAATAAAGTTTGACTTTTGTGTTTGTACATTAACTTTGTGCTTTTTGCAAATTTTTAATTAGTTTCTATATCTTTTAGAATTGATCTTTTTCTATGTTAAAGTGTTAGGATTTATTGATGCAACGAAAAAGAATAAATTACATCATTGGAAATGATTTGGTCCACCTAAAAGGGAACCTCCATCTACTTACTAACTTCATCCATCTAGTTACAAAAGTCTGCAAAGTCTGCATATCGCTCTGGGAAATTTCTCAAGCCCAAAGGAGAAGCGAACCAGAGTCACTGGGCTTCTTAGCATGTAACTAGAGCGTGCAACACAGTCTCTGAGTCTTCTCCACACACTAGAGATGAGGGTTTGACATCAATTCTCTTCTTTCTCAAGTTAGATTTCACTGGCAAAATATCCATAAATGCTCGCCAAATGAGAATTTTACACTTAGGTGTCATGGAGCCCTTCTAAATGCTTTTATATACACTACTAAAAAAAGCTCTTTTTACGATGTTGATTTAACGTCGATTGAAAAAAATCGTCTAAGAAAGAAACCTGGTGGCATTTTTGTAAATAAATACAATCATTCTAGGACGATTTTGTGAAAACCGTCTTACAAACTACCATTTTTGCAAAACCATCGTAGAATAGTTTTTCATTCCGCTATTTAATGTCTCCTTCTACTCTCCCCCTCTCCCTCTTACTCTCTGACTATCCCCCTCTCCAAAGACCCAAATTCCTCCCTCCCCACCCAAACAACACCCGAGCCCCCCATTCTAGACTCCCCGGACTGCACCACAATTCGGCCCAAATCCCCTCCGCGAAAATGACATCGTCAAAAGAAGTTCTTCACGGAACTCACCACCAGGCCCTCTACACGCCAAAACGACGTCGCCAAGGACTGCGACGTGGAAGCCCTAATCACGATCTTGGTAGGGTTCCTCGTGGACTCTTTACCGAAAGAAGAGATCGGAGCAAATGTGGTTTCCACCATCGAAGGCTTTGAACAATCCAACTACATCGTCGTTTGAATCCACATATTGGCGTATTGGCGGTCCAATGTTTCGGTCTGGTTAACCCATGAATCGGCCCTTCGGTCGATTCGGTTTGAACACAAGGGTTTGGCTGAAACTGCTTACCGGTTCCTGCTGGAGCACAATTACATAAACTTCGGCCTCGCGTAGGAGATCAAAACCTCAAAGCTTAAACCTTTTGATGGGTTCAACCGAGGAACAGTGATTGTCATCGGTGCCTAGTTCGGTTTGGTTGCAGCGAGACAATTGGTGTTTTTGGGGTTTAAAGTTGTGATTTTGGAAGGTAAGACTCGACCTGGTGGGAGGGTTAACACTAAGAAGATGAGTGGTGTTCCTTCTTCAACGTACGTTTGGGTATTATCTGTTTTGTTTTGTGGTTCAAATTAAATCTCGTCAACTCACAAACCAAATGTGCACTCAGTAACTACACGCGTCCTTCACTCGCTGCGTTCCAATCAGAAGCCAAATTTCCCCACATTTTGTTTCATATTATTATTGATTAAAGAAATTTTTTTGAGTGGAACCCTAACTCTCAGGTATAGTTGCAGCCCTCTCGGATCGATCCTCTATTCGTCGTTCTCGACCCACAATTAATTGTTGTTGAGTTCTTTCCTCTTTGCTTTGGAAGATTTTCTACTTTGGTGTATGATAAAATTGGTGCTTATCTATATATTTTGAAGTCGTAGTTGAGCCAAATACCATTATAAAGGTGAAAACTACTTGAGTTTTTTTAAAGGTAATTGTGCTATTAAGTGTGATTTCTTTTTATTCTATTTATTCTGAAAGCATACATTTTTGCGACCATAATGTTAGGGTTGGCCCAAGGTCTCTATTTATCGCTGCCACCCCCTTTCTAGAAAACAACTTTAATCAGTTATCATTAAAAACAAGGTTGAGTTGTTTGGCAATTTGGACTTTTTTCTCTTAATTTCTGTTATAGCCAAGTGAGCAAATTGTTCATGTTACCTAATTTATTTTTAGCATAATTGAGTTATTTCTACTTAGCCTCCCATCCAGTGAGGCATCGGATTCCATAGGATAAAATAGCTTGTGAAGAGAAGAGTTGCCTTGTGAAATATGTTTTTGTCTTGTATCAAGTGCATCAAATATAGCTAGTTAAGATTCTCCACTGAGATGCATGGTAATTGTGATCTCTTCTATTCATGCCACACTATTTGCCAAGGCCTCTTTATTTTGCCAAAGTAGTGGCCTAAGAAGCTTTAGATTGTGTTTACCTTTCTCATCTTCAGTTGTTTCTATCTCCACTCACAATATTTCACAGAAGAAATGGAGACAACCAGTGTTGGATTTTGGTGGAGTCAAGATAAGTAGAGAAGGTACTCTAGGTATTACTTTTTTTTCTTTTTTATATCTGAATGTTTATTGTCTTATAAATGCTTATTTGAGCTGTAATCTCGTATTATGATCCAAGGAAAAAAATCTTTCAAAATTGGATACGTATGCACCAATATTTTTTCCATAGTTTTGAATCATTTGATACATTGAAGGATGTTCTATTCAACCACTATTTGTGTGGTAACTTTTAAGGAAAATGTCCATAACTATGACCTATTTACACACTTTCTACGAGTGAATGACATTGAAGTTGTTTAATTTAATTTTTACCTTTTGATATAATTGCCATTGTATAAGTGACTGAGGTGCTTTGGGTGGTATAATTTATTCCCTTTCTTTTACTTTCTATATGCCTTTACATTTGTGGTGCTACTTATGCTAATGTTTTGGTTGAAAAATGTTATTTGGTTTATCAAATTCTTATAATTTCTTATTCGTGGTGTTATAGATGTGGTGAGGGATGATCCGACAAACAATGTGCCAAACAATATATTTTCAAGCCTGGGAGTGCAGCTTCACAAAAGGGATCAACACCCTCTTGGGATAGTAGGTAACAGCTAATATGCCACCACAAAGATAACTATAAGAATTGGTTAGAATTCATCCATATCTTAGAACAAGAGATATTAGGTAACCTTGAGGTATCATTTGGTGCCAAGACAATGGCAAATGCCTCAGGAATCATCACCTGATAATGGGAGAATAGAATGAGAATATATTTCAAGTAAATATACATGTGAGTTGTAATGGTTAGGTTGATTATAATTATCACCTACTATTCATTTTAAGGTTTTTTGTTAAAGGGGATATTTTGTAATTGTAATTTCTTAAATTAGATAGATAGGTATTACAATTCAACTTTAACCATCAATTAGATAGATAGGTATTACAAATCAGTGGGAAAAACTTTATGCAGACATTAAAAATTGAGACTTCCTCAGTTTACTTTACATACAACAAGATTATCACATTTTTCTTTTGTAGTAATCTTTTCTTACTTAGGTTTGGCTGTCCCTCTGGCACTAATTTTTTTCCTTAAAATAATTGTCAGTATAAAGCATCATTGGAGCTGAGGAAGAATGGATTCATAATAGTACCCAATTTCTTAGTTCAGGTATTATAAATTGTTCTAAGCAAGCTACTGATTCACCTTGAAGTGTTTTTTGTCATTAAAATCTATTCTATCATTAGAATCTATTCATCCAGATGTTTCTTATTTACATACTTTTTTGTAATATGATGTCAACTAGGGGTATGAAACAAAGAAATCAGAACTATCAGAATGGTTTAAAAAGCATCAGTTGGACCCTGACTTAGGCAAAGTTGTGGTAAGGAACTTGATTTAGTTCAGTCATTAGATTGTGAGGGAGTTTTTTATGCTTATTTATGTTATAAAATTTGATGTTTCATGTAAAACCAACAAGAGGATGGTCGTGAAAGTGAGAGAAAGTTAGAGACAGAAGCTCTGCTAGGGTTTTGCCTCCCTCCCTCCTTGGGTGCTTCCTTGTGGCCTAGCCACCAGGGTAGGGTTGGTAATTTTCACTCCTTAGGGCTTTTACTCTCTTCCGGGCATTATGTCTCCTTGGGTGAGTGGCGATTGGTGTTTCGGCTGTAGTGGAGTCGACGCGGCACCTCATCTAAGATGACTCTTGGAAACGTGGTGAGTGGTTGGTGCGGTCCACTAATGTTGCGCCTTTCTGTGGTAGGAAACCCACTTTCATAGTGGAATTATGTAGCGGTATTTTTGGGAGCCGTTTAGTTTTTCACTGCTTGGTCTCGAGTTCTCCTCTTCTCGAGTGGGAACTGTTTTCTTGTCAGGTGCGTCGTGAAGTACCCATATCGCCATCTCCTTTTCTTTTCCGTGGCAGCGCTAGGGTTCAGTTTTCTTTTGGATTTTGTTTCAAACGGTGCTGACTTTTGTGCTTAGCGGTGGTTCTAGTGAGCATTGAAGAGGTGTGGAATATCGCTTTGACAGCCATTGGAGGATAAAGGAATTTCTCTCTCGCGCTCTTTTGGGATTCTTAACCCACGACTCCTGCTGTTTCTCTTGGGGCGTTTTGGCTTCGATTGGTTTATGCACGGGCTCGAGGTTGAAGGGTTTTCATCAAAGTGAAGGATTTTCCATTTTTTGTTTCTTCGTTTCAAGTGAAGGCGCTTGTTGTCCGTGCTCTTTGTAGCCGGAAGCCAGCCATTGTTGACAATTTTAGCTTTTGTATTGTGCTTGTTGTAAACGGTGTGTTCTAATTTTCGTATTTGATTTCTGTAATTTAAATTTTGAAATTTAATTTACGTACTTATGGTCTCCTCTTCTTCTCTAAGAACAGTTCCTGTATCCTGTTCTTCTTTGGGCTTTGGGGGGGCAGTTAGCAGTTACCCACTCCCACCCTTTGAGGTTTTTCCATGTCACATTGCCGGTAATGTGGGGCGAACCAAAAAGAAGGGTGTGAAGGGTGGTAAAAAGGATGTTGGGGTTGGTTCAGAGCTTGGGTCCATTTCCAAGGTTCAGAATATAGCAACAACTTCGACTGCCCACCAACTGTTCGATAATATGCCCGAGAGTGACTCAAATGTGGATTCCTCAATGAATGCATCTATTTCGTTGGGAAATGAAGACATCATTTTTGTTTCAAGTGAGGAGTATGCCTCGTCTGTGGGAAATGACCAAGACAAACCTGTGTTGGTAGGTGATCAAAAAGAAGAAAAAGCACCAGTGGAAGCTTCGTGGTCTAGCCTTTTCAAGGATAACCATAAAGCTGCTGAGGGTCTGGAATTAGCTTTGAATCCTAATTGTACAGAGCAATGCTTCAAGCTCTCATATGAGGATGTGAGTCCCCTCCAGGAGACTTGTGGTTACAGGCTACGTGGCTGGGATATTTCTTGGGAAGAAAGCATTGTTGGACTAGTGTAAGAAGTGGGGAGTGCCTTACCAATACTCAGTCCACCCGACTGGTTGGTTGATTTTTAAATTTGAAGATGAAGCAAGCCTAAACAAGGTCTTATTTGGAGGGCCCTATTTCATTTTCCAAAGGCCTCTGCTCCTTAAAAAGATGCCAAACCTTTTTGATTTTGGAAATGAGGAACTTTGCCATGTTCCGGTTTGGGCCAAGCTTCATAACTTACCCTTGCAGTTATGGAACAGGACTGCTCTTGGCAAGATTATGTCTCCAGTTGGTACATCTTTAAGGACTGACCTTGTTACTGCAACTTTAGGATCAAACGCTTATGCTTGCATATTGGTTGAGGTGGATGTCTCGAAGGAGCTAGTACAAGTGGTTAGGTTCTTTATGCCCGACGGTTCTCTCTTTGAGTAGACTATTATCTATGAGTCCAGACCTACATATTTCACTTGTTGTAATATGATCGTCCATTCTAATAGTAACTGTAAAGTGTTGGCTTCTAAAGCCAAAATAGATGTTGTAACCGAGCCACCCTGCAAGGTTGTGGAAGATAAGGAAGTGAAAGAGGGTAATCAGCCTAATCAAGAGGGCATTTCGGAAGAAGTTGGTATCTCGAATTGCTCTCTAGATGGAGAGGAGGTTGGTTTCAAACCTCTCACTGTTGATTCCAGTGTTAGTCAAGTGGACAAGGCTAATGGTATCTTAGTTCCAAACCGACAAAAGCTCACTGTTGTTAGAAGTAATAACAATTCTGTTCCAGGCCATAAGGAGGATGACATGGGGTTTGTGAAAAGGAAGAGCAGAGTTAAGAACAAGGCAATAAGAAGTTCTTCTTTGGGTAGATTGCGTGACAAGGAAGGCAAGGCAGACCATATGCGCGAGAGGAAAATAAATGGTATCAATTTTGTTGGGGAGGGCTCTTCCCATCAAAAGCCATGATTTTATCCTCATGGAATATAAGGGGCTTCAACATGCCCTTAAAGCATCATGTTATGGTAAAAATGTTGAAGGAGAAGAATGTTGATGTTGTAGTTGTTCTTGAATCCAAGCTGGATTTCTCCTCCTTGGATGCCTTGATTAAAGTTAAATTTGGAAATTGGCTTGTTGCCAATAATTTCAATTTACACTCGGCTGGTCGTATTTTCATTTTATGGAGAGGGGATCGGGTCGTTATTGATATTTTAGAGTCCACATCCCAAGTTATGAATTGCAAGCTCTCTTGTAAAGTCACAGGAGATGTTTTTTTGGTCTCGTTTGTGTACGAGCTCCATTCTGTTAGAGATAGGAAGTTGCATTGGAGTCTTTGTGTTCTTTCAAAAATTCTATTTCTGGTTCATAGGCTATAATGGGGGATTTCAATAGCGTGCTTAGCCCAAATGACAGATTCAACGGGTCACCTATCTCCGCATATGAGATGAGTGATTTTGTCCATTGTTGTTCGAAATTGGGTCTGCATGAGTTGAATCATATTGGACAGAATTTCACTTGGACAAATGGAAGAGTATGGAGTAAGCTGGACAGAGTACTCTGTAACCTTGATTGGACTTCTAAATTCCAAAGGTTTGCTCTTGTGCCTAACTTTGAATCGGTTTCAGACCATGTCCCCTTGATTGTGAACACTGCTCCCGCTTCTGCTCGTGGTAATCATCCTTTCTGGTTTAGTAATGCTTTAGTGGACCACCCGGATTTCCTTCCTCTTATGGCTAATCTTTGGGGCTATGCAAGTGGTTGGTATTAAGATGTTTCAAGTCTGTAAAAAGCTCAAGGCTTTAAAGCATGGCTTGAAAGGCATTTTCTATAGGGATTTTAGTTCTCTGTATTCCCGGGTGGAAAAAGCTAAACATGACTACCAAGAGATGCTTCTCAAAATCCAGCAGAATCCTAACGTGCCTCATCTCCAAAAGCAAGCTTTGGTGTTGCGTAGTATCTCTTGTAATCTGCGGATTGCAGAATCTAGAATGTTGTCCCAAATTTCTAAGCACAAGTTCTTGGTTAGTGCGGATAGGAGTTCGAAATTCTTCCATGCCCTAATAAACAAGAACAGAAACTCCCGGTTCATTGCTGCAATTTTTAAGGAGGATGGGCAGATTTCAAAATCTGAGGCAAAGATTGGGAGCAAATTTGTTAGCCACTTTAAAAACTTGCTTGGCTCTCGGGTAGCCACCTCTCCCCCTTCGGTTTCTGTTTATTCTAGAGGCCTTTTGGTGGATGCTACTTGGCACCAGGAGTTAACCAAGCCAGTCACTAAGGAGGAAGTTTGGAGTATTGTTTTCATGATGGACAACAATAAATCCCCCAGGCCTGATGTCAATAATGCCCTGTTTTTCAAAAAATCTTGGCAGGTAACCAGGGATGACGTGTTTGGGGTTGTGGCTGAGTTCTTTAGTTCGGGAAAGCTTCTCAAGCAAGTGAACCACGTGTTTATTGCTTTAATCCCCAAAAGTGATAATGCTAACCGTGTGAATTTGTATCGGCCTATATCTTGTTGTAACATTGTCTACAAGATTATTGCGAAGATTTTAGCTAATCTCCTTGCTCTGGTGTTGGAGACTTTGATCAATCCCGCTCAAGCTGCATTTGTCAAATCAAGGAAGATGGTTGATAATGTTTTTCTGGTTCAAGAGCTGTTGAGGAAATACGCTAGGAAGAGGTGCTCGCCTAGATGTATGCTAAAGATCGATCTCCACAAGCCCTATGACTCGGTTTCATGGGATTTTTTGAGCTGGTTGCTTATTTCTTTTGGCTTCCCTCCCCATTTTAATAAGTGGATCATTGAGTGTGTCCCAACCACTTCTTTTAGCATTTCTTTGAATGGCTCCATCTTCGGGCATTTTGAGGGAAGAGAGGGCTGAGACAAAGAGATCCGCTATCGCCATATCTTTTTGTCCTTTGTATGGAGTATCTTTCCTGGAACCTTTCAGACTTGAAGGATAAGTTGTCCTTCAATTTCCACCCGTCTTGTGCAGCCCATAACATCACCCACCTTGCTTTCGTTGATGATATTATTTTTTTTCAAGAGATGATTTCCTTTCGGTGGCGTTAGTGTTCAACAAACTCCAGAATTTCTGCAGTGTTTCTAGCATATATATTAGTGCTGGAAAATTGGATATTTTTGCTGTTGGTGTTGATCTTCAAACCCTCATGGATATCCGAGATCTCACAAGCTTTGGGCTGGGTTCTTTTCCCATCCGATACTTGGGCATTCCTTTGATGGCATCTCGGCTCAATGTTTGTCATTACTCCCCGTTGCTTTCCAAAATTGGGGGTACCATCCAAGGCTGGAACCGCAAATCTTTGTCTTATGCTAGGAGGTTAGAGTTGATTCGCTCTGTTATCCTTGGTGTGGTTAATTTCTGGATGTCCATGTTTCCGCTCCATATTTCTGTGTGCGACAGGATCGATGCTTTGTGCAGAAACTTCTTGTGAGGGAAAACTGATTCAGGCAATAAGAAGCCTCTTGTTGCTTGGAAATCAGTTTGTGCTCCTAAAGAAGAAGGGGGTTAGGGGCTGCACTGCCTTAAAAGCTGGAATCAAGCTCTCTTTACTCGCTCATTGTGGGACGTAGTTAGTAAGAAGGACTCTCTTTGGGTGAAATGGGTGCATCACTTCTATATGAAGAAGGACTCGGCTTGGTTATATCGCTGGAACAAGGAAGATTCTGCTCTCTTAAAGAGATTATGTTGCATCCGTGACCTGATCATCTCTAACAAAAGTGATTGGATGCAAGCCAGGTTGGTGCTGGAATCCTGGACCCGTGATAACTCCTTTGATGTAGCTAGTGCTTATAATTACTTCTGTTTGACTTATTGCAACCAGTTTTGGAGCAAGGTGGTTTGGAAATCTTGCATACCTCCTAGAGAATCCTTTATTCTTTGGTTGGCCTCTAGTCGGAAGTTGCTTACTTTAGACCGTGCTCCCTTTCTTCAAAAGGGGTCTCTTTGCCCTTTTTGTAAGGAGCATGATGAATCTCACGACCACCTTTTCTTCCAGTGCAGAACTGTGTTGAGGGTCTGGTCAAGCGTGCGTGATTGGATTAATTTCCCCAAGAGGAACATCTCTTTGTTTGGCATTTTTAACTGTCTTGTTCATCATCGTGCTACTTCCGGTTGTTCTGGTAAGCGTCACTGTCTTGCCTTGGCTGCAACCGTGGATTGTGTTTGGATGGAGAGTAATCATATTCTTTTTGATGGGCACCGGCACAAGTCAGTGGAGTTAATTGCTAGTATTAAATTCCGTATTAGTAGACTTGTTCATCTGTTACACTTGTATTAGCAAATTTGTTGTTGCTTCTTGTTAGCTAGGATTCAGTTTCTAGTATTAGCCGTTTATTTGCTTCTTTTGGCATGTGTATTTTTGTTGGTTGCTTTGGATTGGTTGATTTAGCTTTTGGTTAACCTCCTTTGGTAGGTTCTTTGGTTTCACCAGGCTTCTGGTTGTTGTTGTTTTTTATGTGATTATGTATTTTTTGGTTTTAGCGGGGTATGCCTTGTCTATATTGTAAGTATCTTTGGATAATATACATTTACATATTTTCCAAAAAAAAGAATTGGTGTTAGAGTTCCTCCTATTGTGACTCTTCATGTTGATGATAAGAATGTTAATGATGAGGCAATTGCAATGGCTTTGTTATATCTATATGGACACCACCCTAAGCTTAATGATAATAATACATTTCGTGTTCTTGTTGCCGCTTCCTATCTTGACATGCAAATATGATATTTACACAATAACTTGAAACCATTTATATGTTTTTTATTTTATTAGTTATTGTTAAATTGCTTCTTAAATTTTGCAATACTTTTTATTAGGTCTATCTTTAGTTTTATACATCTATCTATGCAGGATTTATGTGGATTTTGTACATATTTCATTATATCTGAGCTGTGGACTTCAAACTTCATGGCTTATGAGGTTCAAGGATCCAGATGCTTGTATAGCCCTATTGTCAAATTTAAATAACGCATAGTTTTATTGGTTAGTTATTCGTGGTGTATGATTGTAAGCAAGAAGTTGTTTTCTATGTGTAATTTATTTATTCACTTTGATATGCAAGTAAACCTATATTATTATTATTATAATAATAATAATAATAATAATTACAATAACAATAATTTGATAAGGTTATGAAATAATAAAGTATGGGCAATTTTGTTTTTTTATAAATAAAAAAGACATTCTAAGACGGTTCTTTGAAAAACCATCTTAGAATGTAAACACTGTAAGACGGTTTTTGGAAAAACCATCTTAAAAGCCTCAATTTTTAAATTTTTTTAAAAAAAAAACATTTCAGATGATTTTTTGAAAAACTGTCTTAGAATTCTCAATTTTTTATTATAAAAAGTCATTCTAAGACGGTTTTTTTAAAAAAACTATCTTAGAAAATATACATTCTAAGACAATTTTTTAGAAAACCTTCTTAGAAGGTCCACTTTCTAAGACGATTTTTCTTAAAAACCTTGTTAGAAACAACCATTTTTTTATTATTTTTTATTTAATAAAACAATTTCTAAGACGATTTCAAGATAGAACTGTCTTAGAAAGTATACCCTTCAAAGACGGTTTGAAAATTGTCGTCGTAAGTATTGACTTTTGACGACGCCAACTACAAAGACGGTTGTAAAACCGTCGTTAAAAGTCATAAATAATTGTTGTAAAAAACGTTTTTTTAGTAATGAGAATAAGTTTGGATTTTGGATGAACGATGACTCCATGGGGTGAAACCTTATAACAACAATCTAATATCTGGACTTAAATGAATATACTACATTAACATTGAAGTACTAGAAAATGCAATGAGTTGCTTGAGTCATTCTGATTGGTGGTGACTTTTATGCACTATCGAGTTTCCTATTCAAAGAGGCCCATTAGAACCATTCTAGGGGAGAGATTTTTGCCCTTGGAAGCCTTGATATCCATCTATCCTACTTGACCTTAATTGACCTCCCATCTCCTACTTTCCACTGGCATCCTTCCTCCATAATCCACATGGAACCATTAATGTTCATCCACATGTAACTTGGTCTAAAACTCCTTCTGCCCTCCCAAATAGATGAGTTCAAAAAGTATTTGTCCTTCATCATCTTAGCCATAAGGGACTTCTCATTTGTTATAATTATCCACAATTGCTTCGCTAGAAGTGGAAGATTAAAATCATGCACAAAATGAAAGCCCAGGTTGCCCTTTATTGTTGCTAGAAATTTTCTTCCAACTCATCCAATGAATCTTCTTCCCATCAATATCTCCATCCCCAGTAAAAATGGGTTGTAAGCTTTTCAATCTCATTACAAATGACTTGGGAAAAGACGAAGCATCCCATAACATAAGATGGGATTGATTGCACCATTGATTTGATTAACACCTTATGACTTGTTTTGGATAAACTCTCTTTTCCAACCTTTGAGCTTTTTCCAAATTTTGTCTCTACAAAATTGAAGATATGGGTTTTGGATTTTTCCACCAGAGTAGGAACCCCAAAGTACCTCTCATGACTTTCAACCGCCTTTACTCCCAACTGATGGAAACATTCAAAGGGAATAAGGGCATTATCTGTAATCAATCTATTCGGAACAAAAGCACTATGGTTCTCCCCCACAATATCGAGCAAAATAATCTTTAGCCTATTGGCAATATTTTTATTCATAATTTTAAAGAGAACATTGCATAGACTAATTGGTTTAAATTAGAGGCCAAAGTTGAGTTTTTTAGTTTAGGAATCAAAACAATATAGATCTTGTTAATACATGTGGGGTCACCCTCATCGTTGAGGATATCAAGAACTTCTCGTGTCATCATTACCAACCCATGTCCTAAAAGTGTTTGTAAAATATCGAAGGTGTTCCATCATGCCCAGGAGTCCTAGTGGAATGCATCTTATTTAGAGCCTATTTTACCTCTTTTGTTGTGAACGATTTGTTGAGGATGTCCACCATCTGGGGCTCAAGTATTTCTGCAACAACCTTTGTGACCTCTATTTCATCTATTGGGTTTGAGGAGGTAAACACTGTGGAAAAATATTGTGTTAGGACCTTTGTCATGTCCTTTTTATCTTCCAACACACCTTTATCTTCCACATGAAGTTTCTCAATAGTGTTTACCTTTTTTTTTATTATTGAAAAGCCTTTCTATGGAAAAAAAATTGTGTTCTTGTCCCCATGCTCAAGCCACGCCACCCTAGACCGTTGTTCTTAGAAAATTTCTTCTTGCCAAAGAAGATCATCCAGTTCTTGTTTAGCAATAATGGTTTCATTCACTACTTCCTCATATTGCCTCATACTTTGTAATTCTCTAGTCTCTTCTTACCCTCCTTAACTTTCTTTTTGATACACCTAAAACCCGCACTCCCCCATAACACCATATTTTATCTCGTGCGAGAGATATTTGCCTTAACATTATCCCAAGGAATCCACGAAGAGGCTACCACTTGGTCACACTCTTTATTTTCCAGCTAACTACTCAAATCTGTACAACTTGACTTTCTTCATCCTCCTTGAACTGGTCCTCAAAGTCACTTCTAACATAATCTGATTGCGATGGAAGACATTGTCTACCTTCCAAACCTCACACTAGGACGGGTTGGCAAACACTCCATCTAAGTGTTCCTGCACATTTGCCTCCCCTTTTTGCTTCTTCGACCAAGTGAATTAGTATCCCGAGAATCCGAGGTCCTTCAAGCCACAACCCTCCACCCCATCTAAAATGGACTAGATCTTATTAATATTTGCTTGGCTCCCACCTCACTTATCTTTCGAGGAAGAAATAAGATTAAAATCCCATAGACAAACCCAAGGATATAATTGGAAATTTTGGCATAAGATAAAATTGAGATAATTTACCATAAGGTTAGTTGTATTTAGGGTCATAAAATTGAATCTGAGTTCTTAGAAATCTTTGTTTTCACCCTTAGCCAAGTTAGAAATTACTAAAGGAAATAACTAGATGTACTAATTTAAGTAAAAAGATTTTTTTATCTAAGAAATTAGACTTAATAAAGGAGAAGAAACACAAGTGACCTTTTTGTAAAAGAAGTTTGCAAGGAGAGTTTGTTTCTTCACTACTTCATCAATATTCTTATCCTCAAGAGCTTGCCTAAGAGCATCTATGGTTCTCAACAACTTTACCTCTAGAGCTTCAAGGTGAGCTTGAGAAGGCAGGGGTACATATGGCTACAAGATAGCATCAGGGTCTTCAACAATTGTTGGCACCATGTGTGTGAAGAAGATCTTAAAGTAGGGTTTATGGACAATGAAAGAATATTTGCAATCATACTCACCAGAAATCTCAGTGACCCATTGAAATAGAAATTGAGAGAAACTTAAGGTGCATTTGAAATCTAGATTTCTTTATCTATTAGAACTCTTATTATTTTTGCTTGCTCACACTTTGTTGCTATTTTACAATTAATTCTTATACCAACTCAATTTTGATTAGTTGCCTATGGTAATTTGTTATTTGGAAACCATTATTATTGTGTTTGGATTTTCGATCCAAACTAGGTTTGGGCCAACCTTCGTTTCTAGGAAGCATTACTTACCTTTCTTTTGCGATGATTGCATGTTGAACTTTGTGTCATCACATGTCTACCCACAAAACAAACAACCACAAAACAAACACATCCTTAAGTTTCTAGAATATGATATTCAAACTTTAGTTTATTGTTACTATTGTATAAGATAGTAGTATTCCTTAATATTTTAGTTTTTTGTTTTCGCATTTGCATCTGTCCGAATCATTCTAGCTATCTAGCTAATGGAGTACGATTCCCTTATGTATAGATGTGTGCTTTTTAGCATAAAATTCCAAGATTAGCCTAATCGGTTAATCACAAACCGTATCAAACCAAATACTAGTTACTTAACAACACTTGTAATTTTTTATCCGTAATAGCATGTGACATGACGTGGGACAACTCAACCGGCAGCAGCAATGCAGGCACTGCATAAGTTCGGTGTTAATTATCCTTAATAAATGCAAAGGATAACGTGGATGTGGATAATGTTTTATTTTCAGTAACTTCTTTTGCATTTTTTTTTAAGGATAATGTTTTCGTTTTCAGTAACTTTTTCTCTTAGCTTAGTTTCTAATTTCGTTCTCAAATTATTTTAAATTATTCAATTTTATTTTTAATTTTTTTTAAAATAATTTAATTTTAAGTTCTAAAAAATAATCAATTTAATTTTTTGAATTTTAAAAAATTAATCCTCAATTTTTAAAAAAATCAAATTAATTTTTCAAATTATTTTAAATAACATAATTTAATCTTCAAGTTTTAAAAATTTAAGAATCCAATTAATTTATTTTAAAATTTTAATAATTAAATTGAATTTTATAAAATTTAATGATTAAATTAATTCATTTATTAAAAATTTAAAGATTAAATTGAACTTTTAAAAATTAAAAATCAAATTAAAACTTTAAAATAATTTAAGGCTAAATTTATAATTAAATCTTTTCTTTTGGGGGGGACGTGGATGTTGATAATTATCCTTAACGTTTTCCATGAAAAGAAAATGGATAAAGTTTACAACTACCATTATTAAATATTTCAATTCTTTACCTTTTACAATGACACGGACAACAACGCCAACCCAGAAAAGACCCCACCAACCACATTTCCATTTTTCTCTGTTATAAGTTAGGAAGCATCTCCATTGCTCTCTCTCTCTCTCATGAGTCTCATAAAACCATTCACAAGAAAATAACACTTTTTGTACGTTCAAGCTTGCGCTTTTTAGCTTTTATCCATAGAATAGTAACAGACCCTTTTGTTGCCTTTTTGTTTCTGAGGCCATTAAACATTCTTGGCTTCTTTGCAAAGTTGGAATTTGCTCTCTTCAACTCATTGTTTTGATCCCTAATCAGAAAAAAAAGGGTGTTATTTTGATCCATAAGCTGAAAGGCTGAGGCAAGTATCATTGGAGATACCCTTTTGAATCTCATGATCTGAGGTTGATAAACAAGATCCTTTTGTTCAGAGTTCAGAGTGATTATGGCATGTTCCTTGAACAGTGTTTTCTGTGTTCCTGAATTAAATGAGAGCATGTTTGGTTCCAAAACCAAAGGGGTTTTGTTGCCTTGTCCCTCAAAAACTGCCAATGCAAAATCATGGGGTTGTTCTGTTTTGAGTAATGCTTTCATGGGAAAATCCGTTGCTCTCGGTGACAAAGGCTCAGGATGTTGCAATTCAAAATCCTCCATCAATATTCCTGTTCATGTATGTTGAAGCTTTGCTTTCTGGGTATTTCACCAAAAAAAAATGTTTTTTTTCTCTCTCTCTTAATCTTGAACCTCTAGCTTTTATTTCAGGCACAAGCAACAATTTGTGTTAGCAAGGCTTTGAAGTGGTGGAAGAAGACCCTAAAGCCCAATATGGTTGAGATCCACTCAGCACAAGAACTGGTCCATTCTTTGCTCAACGCTGGTGATTCATTGGTTGTGGTTGATTTCTATTCATCTGGTTGTGGAGGCTGCAAAGCCCTTCATCCTAAGGTATGTTTGTTTTTTGTTTTTTGGTGTTAAAAAAGTCATATCCTTAAATTCTTCTATTACTAACAAAATACTTCATTTTTTTTTCCTATTTTTTTTCTTTTTGTTTGTCTGTGGTTACAATATTTGACTTGGTTTCATGTGTGACCAGATCTGTCAAATAGCTGAATTGCACCCAAATGCAATCTTTCTGAAAGTCAATTACGAGGAACTGAAAACCATGTGTCACGGTTTGCGAATTCACGTGTTACCTTTCTTCAGATTCTATAGAGGTGCGGAGGGTCGAGTTTCTAGCTTCAGCTGTACCAATGCCACTGTAAGAATTTTGTTGATATAATTCTAATTTTTTGTTTTTTTTTTTTTGTCTTTTCTCAAAAATTATTTTTATTTATATGGATATGTTATGCTATGTTACAGATCAAGAAATTTAAGGATGCTTTGGCAAAGCATGGGAATGAACGGTGTAGTTTAGGTCCAGCAAAAGGTTTGGAAGAATCCGAGTTGAAAATTTTGGCTTCTATTGGTGAAATTAATTCTTCTTCCTTAATAAGTCCCAAGCTAGGGAAATTGGGAGATTTGGTTACGGAGAGCCATGATTTGGCTGGGGTTTGGAGCATGGAAAGTAATAGCAGGGGACTTATGCTGGATGCTATGTACTAGTATTGATTTAATTTTCAAGCTAGCAAGTAGGGAATTTATTTATTTATTTATTTTGCCATGTTACAGAATGAAGATCATAATGGAGTAAAGCAGCTCCATATCATTTGTTTTCCTATGAGATTTACTGATTTTTATATTTTGCTGTAAATTTATTTTTTGGAGGGGTTTGATGGGACTTGTAACATTTTTTTTTGGTTGGATTTGAGCCCTGCAATTTAGCAAGTGTTGCTGGATAATATCTTCTGTATTCAAACCCTGTCCTCAGATTTTGTATTAGTTCTCTAAAATTGGTATGGCTCATTGAATCTTTATGATTGGTAGCCAGAGTTTTTTGTTCTAAAGAATTTCATTCAATTGAGAAAAGAAGACTATGTCTACTCATTGAATGAGAAGGATACCTCAATTATTTGAAAGGCATGATTTATGTTCAGTTCTATAAAATGATGATCTAGTTTTGAAAATGAAGATGATTCCTGAATTATGTAATATGCATGTGCATATGAATTTGGCTTCATTTAAAAGGTACCAACCAGAAATGCTTCTCTCAAAAAAACAAAAAATTTGCTTTTTTTACTTTGTAATTTGTCTGGAAGTTACTCAAATCAGTACATTCACTTAGGTTCACAGAATACAGGCTTACTATCCTCTGTAGTTTACATAAATTGCAGACAATATCACCGCTTAAATAAACATTCTCTTATTAAAAATGAAATAATGAAGAAAATTTAAGACGAAGAATATGAAACGAAGATAAATATAATAATAAAAAAGATGTATTATATAAATATAAATGGGTATAGAAAATGGAAGGGAAAAATTAAGAAGTGATTTTTTTTCTTTTATTTTCTTAAATGAGTGAAGAGTAGGTGAAAATAAATTTTTACTAAACAAAAAACTAATTATAAATAAAAATTAAGTTTTATAGTTATATATCTTTAATTTTGATGCATTGATGATTGAGCTTTAACTGCTCGAGGTGCAGCAGTGTTGATCCCAAACAAAGAGACAGTATAAATAACTCAGATTTGTTAGTTCTAAATAAAATGACGAGTGTTGTTCAAGGTTGTTCCATGTTCATATGTCGACTTCTTGAAGTGCTAACCAGCACAGCGTCAATTGAATTAGACGCCAAATCAATATGTGTGCACCCATTGTTTCATTAAATGCTAATAAAACCGTGAACGAAAACTTGGCCCTATAAAGTATAAACTAGAGGCTTCCTTTAATTGTAATCAAAAGTTTAATTGAATTTTTTAATTATTAAAAATTAAATTTCTTTTTTTAATTGTTAAAAAGTGTAATCAAATTCTTTAATTACATGTAAATACTACATTTATATCCTTTTCGTATGTCAATCAAACTAAGATAGTTGACCAAAAGGGGTAAGATTGTAATATTTTTAGACAATTAGATGATTTGATTGAGTTTTTTAATCATCGAGAAATTCAATTGAATTTTTAATTATAATTAAGAGATTAATTATATAATTAAGTTTAAACTAGATTCACTAACTTCACCGAAAAATAGGTTTAATTATAAATTTTACCATTAAAACTTTATTATAAGATAAAATCATATATTTTCTAATTTTAGGTAAACCATTCCTTAATCTAAACCTATATTATGAGCATGCTTTTACTTATTTAAGAAATATCATCGTGAAAAAATCCTACCAAATTCGATAACAACAATTAACTAAACCATTTTTTTCATGTTTTGTGAGATCATTTTTTACATGTTTTGAGAGATTGTGCTGACTATAAACTTGTTTGATTCTTCTTTGATTATGCAAATCATCCTAGTCTTTAATTATGTATGAGATTGTATTTAACTATATTTTACCATACTTGTTGTTGAAGGTAATTTATTTGTAATAAAAACAAGTTATTAAATAGTTTTAATTTTAAGAAAACATAAATTCATTTTCAAAATTATCCTATATTAAATTTTTCTAGAATTTTAGCATCTCTTTAATGTTCTCATATTTTTTTATTGAAAAAAATTAACAGTTAAGACTAAAGTTAAAAATAATCATGTTTTAAAAAATAAAATAACAAATAGTTTAAATAAAATAATTTTTGATAGGGATTTTTCTTAACGTATATTTTAGGAATGCAGGGTAGAAATAAAATAATATTTATTAATTATTATTATTATTTATGAAATCATATTAATTATTTAAATAATAAAGTATTAATTTTTTTATATATTTTAAAATATTGCACTTTTTTAACATTTGTCGTAAAGACATTAATAAATATATTGAAATTATAAAGGGAAAATGTGGAGTTTAATAGGTATACAATTTTTAAACTATTAACTAATTAAAATTTTTCTATGATATAATTTTTAAGTGTAAAAGTCAATAAATTTATTATATATAATAATTTATAATTAAATGGGAATATAAAAACATTTTTGTTGAATATATTAATACTACATATACTATTTAATATACTTGTATGTTTAATATTTAAA
>PYAF01002691.1:1882209-1894131 GCA_007407185.1 Glycine tomentella | reverse complement strand
ATGCATGTATCATGAATGTAACCACTACTCCCTCGGAGTATGGTGGAGCACAAGCAAGTGGGAAACATCCCCAAGGGACCAAGAACTTACCTGGCAAAGCCGAGCTCTGCAGTTCTTCCCTTGCTCTGTGGCCTACGCCACTGACACCCGCGGTGTCACGCCCTATACAAGGCACACAATCATATATCAATCATCCATACAGCCACATAAAGCATAAAACATAACACGGTTCTCAACCGTTTCAATGAAAGGACTTACAATCCTTTCCAAAACCACGAGGTCATCTAACCTAAGGTTCACCCAGGCTTATCACTCACAAGCCATTGCTTAGACCCTCAGTGGTCTATCTCATCTCAACAAAGCACTTGAGTCATCACAAGACTCGGTGCAAGCCAACATCAGGAGCTCAAAGCTCTAAACCGACCAAAGGCTCAAGAATACACATGTGGCTTGAACGGTTCTTTTCACATACAAGACACCGTTCCAACAGCCCTTCAAGCACAACAACACCATAAACCAGGGCTCTTGCATGTCACAACATAGCCAAGCAACTTAGCATACAGCTATACATGCCTTACAAAGAGCCAAGAATCAAAGTTCACCAAATTCACATATGAGAGCTAATCCTTCATCCTCACAATATTCTAAACACATGTTTCGAAAGGATCCAAGGCTAATACTAGCTCTATCACAAGTGGGTCACTATTCACCCAAAACCCCAACTCACAAATTAAACGGTGAATCTTGAGTTTCTTACCTCAAAGATGACAAGGAAGGCCCAAGGACGACTCCCCCTAGCTTGGGTATCCACGAATCGCCGCCGTTCCTCGCCGAACTCAAGTTCTATGAACTTCCCTTGAGAAAGGGATTCTTTAATTTGGGGGTTTTTAAGGAGAATTGATGAAGGATTCAAACTCACTAAGTGTTTCTAGTAAGATTGGTGTATAAAGGAACTTGTTTTGGTGAAGTATGGTGCAAAAATGAAGCCTGAAGCTTCAACAATGGCTGCAGGACGTTCAGAGGAAGAAGAATCAAGGTTTCCTCCCCTAAAATCGCGATTTTGCTTTTATACCTGCTCCGTCAGAGGTCCCGCGCGGATCGCGCCACCTCTGGCGCTAACCGCGCCACAGCTTCCTGAACCTATGGCGCCAACCGCGCCACATCTGGCGCTGATCGCGCGAGAATCCAGAGAAAAAGGGTTTTCCAGGGCACTTCCGGCGCCATTCGCGCCACCAATGGCGCTACCCGCGCTGGATCCCAGAACCATGGCGCCACTCGCGCCACATACGGCGCTACTCGCGCCAAAAACCAGAGAAAACTGGTTTTCTAGAGGACTTGTGGCGCTACCCGCGTCACCTTGGCGCTACCGGTGCCACACTCCAGAACTGTGGCTCTAATTGGCCAAACCCGGCGCTACCTGCGCCACATCCCAGACGTGGTTTTCTGTTGAAGAACCCTGGTGTTGACCGCGCTGAACCTCGCGCTAGCCGCGCCAGGCTTCAGGGTCATTATACTTGGACTCTAGAATTTGGATCCATAGTTTTTGTTTCTCATGAAGGAAGTCCCATATATTTTTCTCAAGAAGGGAAATATTAAGGTTACACACAGGACGAATATTAAGATCCCCATAAGCTTTAGGTAGAGAGATGGTATCTCTGTTCACCTAGTGAGCATGATTGCCTCCCCATATGATGGAACAAATAGTGGAGTCAAGTAGAGTCAATTGTGTGACACACTTGTTCAAGAACCTAGAGATTTTGGATAGTATAAATGGGCATGGAGCTAAGGAAGGATTGGGCCAACGTAACTCTCCCCACCCTATTCAACAAATTCATTTTCATCCTACCAATTTAGAATTGATTCTATCCATTGTTAACTAAAGTCATTGTTCCTTGTTCGCCCTGAGAGCATATGGAAACCAAGGTATTTCCCAATCTGTCTAGTGTGTTGGAAGTGGGAGATAGAAGCAAACTTATCAATCTTGACATTGGAAATGGAAATGTTATTAGAATTCATAAATCTCAACTTTTGAATATTGACTTTTAATCCCGAAGTCTTGCAAAAATTATCCAGAACCTCTTTCACCGACTTGATACGGGAGGATTTAATCTCAGTGAAAAGTAAGCAATCTTTCGCAAAATAGATGAGATATAATTGGTCCATTACTATCAACTTTGACAGGTAACCAAGCATGCTAATTAACCTTTTGTTGTATAAGAAGTGATAATTTCTCCATACACAAAACAAAAAGATAAGGAGGCACTAGGTCACCTTGACACAACACCGTTTTAGGGGCAAAAGGTTTCAACTTCTCACTATTCCATTTCAAGGACAAAGTTGTTGAAGTGGTGCAATTCATAATGAGAGCAATGATTTGAGGAGGGAAACCAAAATCCATAAGAGTGAGCTTAAGAAAATTCCAATAAACCATATCATATGTCTTCTCAAAATCAATTTTGAACATAACATAATCTTTTTTGCCCTTTTTTTTTCTTATGCAACAAATGCACAATTTCTTGAGTAATTAAGGCTTTGTCAGAGGTACCTCTTTTAGGAATGAACCTACTTTGGAGGGGCTTGATAAGACTGTCTAGATGAGATTGAATTCTATTCATCAAGACCTTTGAGATAACTTTAAAGAGAACATTGCAGAAGCTTATGGGTCTGAAGTCTTTAAAGGAAATAGGAACATTAATCTTTGGTATAGGCACAATAATGGTTTTTGCAAGGCCAGAATTGAAAGAACCAGACGCAAAAGCCATACCAACCATTTCCCAAACATCATTAGCCACAACATCCAAGAAATTCTTAAAGAACACATGTTGAAAGCCATCCACCCAATAGCTTTGTAAGAACTCAATAAACATTATATTCTTAACATCATACATAGAAATAGACTGAATCAAAGAATCATACACAATTTGCTCTACTCGGGGAATGTGATCAAGTTGCAAACTTTCAGGCTAAAGATTTCAAGAGATTTGGAAGAATGAAAAGGCCTCTCTTTTTAAGATCTCATCATCTGTGGATCAAATATTGTTAATTTTATCAAATACTTATAATTTAATGAATTAATCTTTCAATTAATGTTACTAAACATAACCTATGTCTTAAAACATCTATGAAATAAAATCATGTGATGATAATAATAATTGAACATGCTAGCTTATAAATCCCAACAGAAACAAAAAGTACCTATGGACCCAACACAGCCCGGGTTTCATGATTTTATATTGAAAAAGGTAAATTGTCGTATTTGTAGTCCGTGGAAGTGACTATGAAAAAAAAAGGATAGGACTGAGGAGTGACTCAGCATTTGTTGGCTGTTGCGTCTACTCGAAACCGTGTGCTTGGTATTTGGTAAGTGGTAACTGCTGTCTGCTGGTACTATGGTATGCTATGAAAAGGAGAATAGTTTTTTATGACTTTTTTGCTATTTTTTCAAGTATAATTAAGTCTTTTTTTTGGTAAAAATTGAAATTTATTATCAAAATAAAATCTAATTTTAATTAAAACTAATATAAGTTATACTATTTTTTTTGTCTAATCTTTCTCTCTCAAATCATTGCAAAAACTATCGCGACTGAACAAATCTATTCTTCCCCAATCACCAAGTTGCCTTATCCACAACCTTCGAGAAGACAACAAAGCCAGAAATTGTAAATGAGATTCGCAGAGCAGTAATGCATATGGCCTGCACCATTTGCCTCATTGGACATGCAACTCTTTCAAGATTTTATGTAGTTTGCAGTTTTTTTAGAGAGAAATTACCATCGAAGTTGAACTAGATAGAGCATAAATATAAGTAAAGATTGATGCATTACAAATTTTTAAAAAAATATTTATTATTTTTACTTAGATAATTATAATTTTTAATAAAATATTAAATATTTCCTTAATAATAACTAATATAAATATTTTTATTTTTATATGATTTAATAATTTATATATTTTGCTTTTAATTTTCACCATACAACACATGCCTCAAGATCTTTGTCAAATTCCTAGGCTCAGCTTCAGGGGGTATCTTTTTTACACAATAATTTAAATATTAATTTTTAATAAATAATTATTCAATAAATAATAAAATTTACAAAATATTTACTATTAATTTTATGTATAAAATTAGAGATGAGATCTATTACTACTAAAAAATTATCAAATCAACAATTATTTTCTTATTAGTTTTCAAATAAACATTATTTTTGAAATATTATTTTTCCTTTAATTTTTCCACATTTATAAGAAAATGTTGAGGGAGAAGGAGGGGTAGAGTCCCTCATCCCCCCAATCCGTCACTGCTCCGCTTATTCATACATTACGACTTAATAAACATGTATTTTTTTTTGTTTAATTTTTATTATAATTGTGTTTTATCCAAGTCAAGTTGGGTGGACTAATGTGACAAAATTCTTCTCAACGTTTCCTTTTCTATTCATAAGAATAAAATATGGGATTTAACTTAAAAAGTTAAACTCCTTAAACCAAGAATTGTTGATAACAAACATGTCTACTAATAATATACGACATAACTTTAATATGTATTAATATAATTTAATATTTTTACCAAAATAAAATTTAATAAATTAAATAAGTCATAATATACCAAATTAATAAATACTCAACAATATCATTAAATAAATAATTTATTTTACTAATAATATAATTAAATCAAATTTTTTGATGATATGATAGATTTATTTCACCTCTATATGTAACAAATTTGAATATTTGAGTAGAATAACTTTGATACGTAAACTTTATTTTTTACTTAATTATAGGTTTTATTTTATTTTATTATGTCACATACATATTTTGATTTTTCAGATCTAACTAATTTAAGAATACTTTCTCTTACCAGATGTGGGCTAAGTTGAAATTGTTTCCGAATCACCCATGCAGTGTCACAACGCTCCAACTTATCCCTAGGGCCTCATGGCCTCATGGGTTCTCTTTTCCATCTCAGTTTGCTATGGAACTGTTTCGTGATTTTTCAATAATTTCTTGAAATGCTTGTGGTGTCTTGAGTAATTCTATAACCGTTAGTGGATCTCTTTTTCTAGTTATATTTTATTTTCATCCATAAGATTTAAATCATAAATCTTGTTTAAATAAATCGAATTTAGTTTTATTTGGACCAACAATTTGTTAGTTCCTTATAATATATAATATGTTATTTTGGTCATTTTTTAATTACACAATTTTAGTTCTCCAACAAAAATTATGATTTAGATTACCATTTGAGATGATTTTTAGTTGTAAGTTTTTTTTTTAAAACAACAACTAGTATTTATTTTTTTAAAAAAATTGGTTTTTGTTTTTTTCTCTAATTTGTAGTTTCAAAGAAAACTCAAGAAAGTTTTTTATCCTATTAAAATTAGTTTAAAGGTGTGTTTTGTGTATTGGTGAAGGTGGCGACAATGATGATGACAACGACAATGGTGATGATGCTGATAATGGTGGTTAGCGATAGTGGCTCCAATTTGGTGGTAAGGGTGGTGATGGTGTTGATTGATAATTGTTGTGCATATGTATTGTTGCATCTAATTTTCACAATAATTATTTCACTTTTTTCTATTTATTGCTTGTTTGGCCCCATTTTAATTAGGATTTAATGTCATTTTAGGTTGTAGTTTCTGTAGATAAAATTTAGGAAATTTACTAGCTTTATTGTGTTTTTGCATAGTTTAGTGCACCAATGGGAGGAGTTGAGGAAACTAAAAAATTAAAGTCTGCTTGCTTAACAAGTTGTTGGTCGCTCAACGAGGAAGAGGTTGAAGAGTGGAAGACACACGAAAGGTCAAGGTTGGGTTCTAAAGAGGTAAAGTGATTTAGGAAGCTCCCTAAGTGAGCTATGTTATTTGGTAGTAGAATTATTTTAAATTGTTGAAGAACTCGTTTAGCGAATTGTGCCTTTGATGTGCCTAGAGAATAGAAATAAGAAAAAAGTAGAATTTGGCCAACTTTAGGTTGATAAGTAGAAACACTGCAACCTAAAATAACCCAATTGAATTCGGGACACTCTAGAAAAGAAGAAATTGAGAGTGTTAAGAAGTCAGACAATTCACCACTAAGTAAAAAACCTTAGATAAGAATTGGAAACAATTGCAATAAGCAATATGAATAAACGTAACTCAATTGATTTGGAATATGAGTACATGGTGCCTTTTGTAGAAAAGATCCACTAAGTAATCATAAATATACACTAAAGTAGTGGACAAACTTAGTGGGCCAGTAAAACAAGAAAATATACTAAATGACAATAAAAAGAAAGTATTAACACTAGAAGTTTTTAAAAGCTTCATGTTTATTAATGATAAAAAAAGTACTTCATGTATCCCTTAAGATTTGTCATTTGGTCTTCTTCCAAAATGCTCCAACCCAAAATAGCTATTGGGCCCAAGTATGGACACTTCAACACCTTTTTCTTTATGTTTCTTCATAACTTATAAATATAACCTAACCGATTATTGTTTTTTCCTTCATAGAAGCTAAGACTCCATCCTTTTTGCTCTTGTATGTGTTATTGGGACAATTGGAGAATTGGACTTGTCTAGCACTTCTTGGTCAGAATCCATCATCTCATTAACCTTTATGCAAAAGAGACAAATCAAAGATCCTCTCATTTAAATGGTTCTTTTCATTAGATCACCCTATGGCTTCATGCATTGTGTTTTAGACCTACCTACCCCACTCTCTTCATCTTCTCAATAGTTTTCTCATTCTCCTTATTTTGTCACTTTTTGTGGCCTCTCGGTCATGAAAAACTAATTTATCTATTGTTGGGGGCTTGGTGTAATAATTACTCTTTGATGTAATCATTTTTACTATCTATTCAATGTTATTACCCTTTTCCCTTTATTATTGTCTTGTTTATGGTTTAATCATCCATATGCATGTTTATATAGTGTAAGTGACATTGGAAAATTCTTTTAACACTAGGAAATGGAGGAGGTTTCTAATGGATTAATATGTCTAGGGATAGAGTGGTGTTTGTTATCCTTGTTTTTAACTCTTTCTCTGATCCAAATCACTTGGTTTAGCTTTTTAAGGGATTAGGAGTGAAATCAAGTGATTTAGGCTCTCTACATGAGAAATCATAACTAGGATATATTATAGATTTAAGGTGACACTAAATTTAACTCCAAATAGTGAAATGTGGTTTAGATTACATCAAGAGTAAGTTAGGTAAGCCAAACACCCAACTTCTTAAAATTTTGCACTAGTTTTACTTTGCCTATAAACTAGTCTGCTTACTAGCCATGCAATTAGAACACTTTTCCAATTCTACATTCTTCAATCCCAGAAGCACATCCTTTTTGACTAAACAGTTCAACCCCTTCTTCACTTATATGACTAAGCCTTCGGTGCCCCAAAGATGCCTCCATATCCATAGCATTCACATTGTCTTAGTAATCAAGGGTTTCGCCAGTACAACTTAGAAATCCTCTCCCCTTTCCTAAACCAAGTTACCTTTGGTGAGTTTCCACTTTTCAAAACCAAAGTGGTTATCATAATCACCATCATCAAGTACCATCAAATTAAAATGAATATCAGGAGCATGTTTGAATCCTTTAAGCAACAACTGCATTCCCATGTTGGTTTGCAAGCATACATCACCAACACCAATCACCTTGTTCACACCATCATTACTCATATTCAAAACTCCAAAATCACCTGGAGTGTATGTAAAGAACTTCATCCTGACAATAACATGCAGCTTATAACCAATATCAATTATCCACATGCACTCATCATATACAAGATTAACTGAATCAGGATCACATAGAATAACAAGATCTTTATTAGTAACAGTAGCCACACAATCACCTTCATCATGATCTTTGTCTCTCCACTTGTTTTTCTTGTCTTTATTCTCCTTCTTCAACAAAAAACAATTCTTACGTATGTTCCTTGTTTTATAATAATAAAAAAAATTAATGTAAAATTTATCAAAAGCTAACTATTTAAAAAACTTTAATTTCTTCTTTGATACATTTTTGGATTCACCTTTTGATCAAGATGATTGGAATCCATTCTTTACCTTGAATTTTAAAATCAGTGAGATGTTCTAGTACTCTTTTTTTGTTTTGTTTTGGCTTTTGTAACAGAAAATATGTTCTAGTTTTTCATTACATCAAACAAATAAAAAGGGATATGAGATCACCTTGCTTGAAAAGTTCCATAAAAAAAACATGTTTGACAATAATTCCCAATTCCCATTCAAGCCTGCCATAGGCTTTTCCTAGATTAACCTTGATAGCCATAAAGTCTTTTTGTTTCCCATCTTATTCCTCATGGTTTGGAGTACTTCTTAAACTCTTAAACTATCACAATATTATTTGAACTTTGTCTTCCAAAAACAAAGCTACGTACATTGATTAGGAGCAATAAGCATTATTTTTCATGTGATTCTTAATAATCATATAAATAACTATCAAACAATAATACCAGTAGAGAAAATGTATTTCATTGATAATAATTCCCTATTACAATGGTATATTTATACATGACAAATATTACAGAATCAGGAAATAATCCTATTAAATAGGAACTAGAATAAACCTATACACATAATCAGGCCTAATATTAGCAATTTGCCTAATCTGAGGTAATTGGGATAATTACCAAAATTATAAAAGTTACCGTTATTCAACACTCCCCCTCAAGTTGGTGCATGAATGTCGAGCATGCCCAACTTGTCAACTATGTCTTTAAACGTTCCAGAGGAGACAGCCTTCGTCAAGATGTCTGCTAGTTGGTCTTGTGATCTTACAAAGGGAAAGCTAACTATTTTTTGATCGAGCTTTTCTTTAATGAAGTGTCTATCTATTTCGACATGTTTTGTGCGATCATGCTGGACGGGGTTATGAGCTATTTCTATTGCTGCCTTGTTGTCGCAATGGAGACTCATCGGTTCCCCACAATCAATTTTCAAATCTGAGAGCATTTTCTTGACCCATAAGAGTTCACAGACGTCGTGAGCCATTCCTCTGAATTCTGCTTCTACGCTAGACCTAGCCACTACTTGTTGTTTCTTGCTCTTCCATGTGACCAAATTTCCTTCCACGAATGTAAAGTATCCAGAAGTTGACTGTCTTGTAGTTCGATCTCCTGCCCAATCTGAGTCAGTGTAAGCCATGACTCCAGTCTTGTTATTCCTTGCAAATAGTAGTCCTCTTCCAGGTGTTCCTTTCAAATATCTGAGAATACGAAGTACTGCATCCATGTGTTCCACGCTTGGGTTGTGCATAAATCTACTTACAATACTCACTGCATATGCTATATCGGGTCTGGTGTGTGAGAGGTAAATGAGTCGTCCCACAAGCCTTTGATATCTGTTGATGTCAGTAGGAATTTGTTCTGGATGGATTCCTAGAGTGTGGTTCATCTCCATGGGAGTCTCAATAGGTTTGCATGCCAGCATTCCTGTTTCAGTTAGTAAATCTAGAACATATTTTCTCTGTGATAGGGAAATACCTTGTTTGGATCGAGCGATCTCTATACCGAGAAAGTACTTTAGTTGCCCCAAATCTTTCATGTCGAATTCTGAAGCTAGATATTCTTTTAATAGTTTCATCTCATCTCGGTCGTCTCCTGTCAGGACTATATCATCCACATAGACAATTAATGCTGTTAATTTACCTTGTTTGTGTTTGATGAATAACGTATGATCAGCGTTACTTTGAGTGTATCCAAATGTTTTCATAGCCGTTGAGAATCTTCCGAACCAAGCCCTTGGAGATTGTTTTAAACCATACAACGCTTTCTTTAACCTGCACACTAGTTTTGAATTGTTAGCAATTTTTGTGACCCCCGGAGGAATTTCCATGTAGACTTCTTCCTCCAGGTCACCATTGAGGAAAGCATTCTTGACATCAAATTGGTGAAGTGGCCAATCTCTGTTAGCTGCGAGTGACAGTAAAATTCGAATAGTATTTAACTTTGCAACAGGAGCAAAGGTTTCTTGATAGTCTACTCCATACCTTTGGGTGTAGCCCTTAGCTACTAACCTTGCTTTGTAACGATCTATGCTTCCATCAGCCTTCAGTTTTATTGTATAGACCCATCTACATCCGATAGTTTTCTTACCTTGTGGTAAAGTCACCAAATCCCAAGTAGAATTCCTTTGTAAGGCTTCCATTTCCTCATTCATTGCATGTTTCCATTTTGGGTCTTCTAGGGCATCCTGCACATTGTTAGGTACTGCAATACTAGATAATTGTTTAATAGTCAAAGCCAGAGATTCAGAGAGTTTTTTACAAGAGACATAGTTGCCTATCGGATACTTCACTTTTGCATTTGGATCTGCTTCATAAAGTTTGCTTGGAATTCCCTTTGTTGTCCTACTAGACCTTCTTAATTGTTGATCATTACTAGTCCCAATTTCATTATTTCTGAAAGCGGATTCATTTATAACAATAATTTCAGCATTGTTTACCTCATTAAAGTTACCTGTTCCGTAGTTCTGCGTGAAGTCACTAGCCGCGGCCGGGGAGGGTTCAGGTCCTCCTACATTTTGATGTAACATCTGATTTGTTTCAGATTCTTCATTCAGGTGCAGATTCAACTCTGCTTCGCATTCTGTAGGGTTATATTCCTGTAGTGGGTGTTCAGCTATGGGGAAATCTTCACCATGTGAAGTTGTGAAGTTTCCTTCAAGAAGCAAGTCTTGCTCTTCACCGTATTTCTCCCCCTGAAGAGAAGACTGCGTGTCTCCCCCTGAATAAAAAGCTTCTGTTTCATGAAAGGAGGCATCAAGAGTGACATGTAATTTTTGTTTAATGGGATCATAACAGCGATACCCTTTTTGAGTCTCAGAATACCCGACGAAGATACATTTTTTTGCACAAGGATCAAGTTTAGTCCGCAAGACTTTGGGAATATGGACATATACAGTACATCCAAAAATTCGTGGTTCAAGGTTAGGTACATGGGTTGTAGGACAGAGACTTGCAAGTTTATCTTTAGGGGTTAAGAACCCCAAGACCCGGGAGGGAGTTCGGTTGATGATATAGGTTGCGGATTTAACAGCTTCTCCCCAATAATATTTAGGGACATCCATGCCAAAAAGGGATGCCCGAAAAACCTCCATAAGTTGCCTATTTTTTCTTTCGGCAAGGCCATTTTGTTGGGGGGTGTATGGGCATGAAGTTTGGTGCCTAATTCCATTTTGTGTTAAGAAATGACTAAAACTATGTTCAATATATTCTAAACCATTATCAGACTGAAGGGTCCGAATTTGTTTTTGAAATTGGGTGTGGACCATGTTATAGAAATTTTTGAAAACTTCAAACAATTCATTTTTCTTATGGAGGAGAGTGACCCAGGTCATCCGGGTACACTCATCTATAAAGGTTACAAAATACCGTGCTTTAGATAAGGTAGGGACCTTTGCAGGGCCCCAAACATCAGAATGTATAACAGAGAAAGGAATCAAACTTTTATTAAAACTAGGAAAATATGAAATTTTATGGCTCTTGGCCAAGGCACACACGTTACACTGGAAATCGGAAAGACTGCAATTTAAAAACAAAGAAGGTTTAAGTTTCTGAAGGTATCCAAAGGAGAGATGTCCTAAGCGTTTGTGCCAAAGCCAAATTTGTGCGTGATTTTTATCTAAAGAAGTGGCATGATAGGCATGTCCAAGCTTTTGAGTTCCATATGTTGTAGCTTCCAAATAGTATAAATTGTTTTTTTTAACACCATAGCCAAGAATCATCCTGGATGGAATGTCCTGAAATACACAAAGGTTAGGCCAAAACGTCACAGTACAATTTAATTTAGAGGTGAGCTGACTGACCGATAATAGGTTATATTCCAAGGAGGGAACAATTAACACAGATTCAAGGTTAAGTGATTCAGATAAATTAATAGAACCTTTTCCTATAATTTCAGATTTTCCTCCATTGGCAGTGGTGA